>APFE031523185.1:3620-16472 GCA_000404065.3 Pinus taeda | reverse complement strand
AATTATTAATTCTAATCAATTAATTAACAAGTAATTAGCTAAATGAAGAGACATTAGTCCCCAAGGGACATGTCTCCCTGATTAGGCATGGCCAATCAACTCCTATTTAAGAAGCACCATCTCAGCCTTGTAATCATCATTTGAATTTTATCAATTAATATATATTATTACATTCAAAACTCATTTGGTGTATTTTACAGCCAAATATCAAATTAGAAATATTTATTTCTAACAGTGGTATCATAGCCATAATCCTCTGGTGGCAACTCGTAGCAACCACGCTCCCTACGGAGCGACGGCCCTGCCAGCCTCCGCCTTCTTTTTCCTTCCCCTGCGTTCGACTCCACGCCTTCCTATTTCGCTGCTCACATTTTTTTTTCTCTACTTCCTATCTATTCCATTCCCAGTTGCCTAGCATACCACACCTTGCCTCCACCGTGTACGACATCTCTTCCGCGCACTTTCACCTGCGGGAATTTGAATTTTAACACATTCCGTTACACAATCTGTTGCCTGCCATACCTACGTGTAAGCCTAGTTGCGGCAACACCGAACACCAGGACCAACGATGTCCACAATTCTGTTGCTCGTCTGTAGTTTTCATCTTTAAGCCAACGTGTAAATCTGTACATTGTGTCATTTAGTCGCCAGCGTGTAAGTCGTCCGCCATGTCATTTGGTTCAGTTCGCCAGCATGAATCTGTCGACGGTACGTCTTGTTTTTAGTTCATATATATAGTTATATAAACATTATAGTTATTTATATATCATATAATTATATAACATATTATATATATTTTATTATAATTATAATTTAATTAATTATTATATTTTAATCAATGTGTGAAAAGTCGAAGTCGGGATTAAGATCGGCAAGGGTCAAAAGTTGAAAAACTCGTTAAGAGTCGGGAGTTTTTAAAAAAAATCGGCAAAATTAAAAAAAAAAAAAAAAAACACAAAAAAATTATTTATTTTTATTTTTTTTAGCATCTAGAGTATCCACAATATCAAATAAATGCATTTCCACATAAACATGTAAATAAAGCTAATATATAATATGTATATGAAGTCTAGTGCTACATCACATATCAAAATAGTGAATCAACTCCTGAATCTTGAGTCTTGTTTGAGTCTCAACTCTCAAGAGTCAAAATATCAACAAAAAATATAATAAATGTATATGATGAGTCATACACATGTCATAAAGTAATCAGTCATTGAGATCCTCTGCCCCTTTTACGGGAATAGGGAATGGCTTTGCCTTTTCCTCTAGAGAAAGAAGGCCCAGCCCCTAGAAATACAAATGGAGTCAGTCTTCCTCTAGAAGCCGACAAAAGAGGTGGCTTCTGTTCTATGTTGTTGTTGCCCATCCTAGATGGTGTCAACTCCTCCTCATCATCCTCATCCAGCTCTGCCTCCTAACCTTGATGTTGCTCTTCCTCCTCTACCTTTGGCTCTCCCTCCCCTACAATTGCTACCTCCTCTCGATCCACATCTAACCAATCTGGGATCAAGTCCATGGCCGGCCTCTCAGTCTCGACCCTCCATGCAGCAGTGGTATCAATATTGTCCAATGAGATGGCTTCCACATCAAAAGGTTTCTGAAGTTGTCTCACCCACAATTGAAGATTGTAGTAGACATAGACCATGTCATTGAGGCGTTGGGACTCCAATCTGTATTAGGGTCATAGATTGTAAATTAGCAAATTTTGAATATTAAAAATAATCAAATGAATTCAAAAAAATTAATTTGAAATTTTTTTACCTGTTGTGCTTTTTGTTGTGTATTTTGTCAAATACACTCCAATTGCGCTCACACCCAGAGGAACTGCATGTTTGGCTAAGCACTCGAATGGCAAGCTTTTGGAGATGGGGTACTCTACCACCATAGCTTGTCCACCAAGCATGTGCGAGTTAAAAGAAAATGAGAAACATAAAAAAAACATTGAAATTCTAAACTTGAAAGTTTGAAACAAACTGAAGCTTACCTGCCATTTTGGTCGTCCTATTCTTAATAGCCATGTTAAAATCAAATGTGCCACCTCCTATCCTATATACCTCCATTTTTTTAGAAATATCTTCACGTTCTTGCTCAGATGCCACCATCCTCTCAACACAAGTGAAGAATCGATCCATCACCTCGGCATCAAATCTGAAACCACAAGCGTAAGCAAATGCAAGGTTGAGGCAGATACCTGCAACATGAATGGGGCGATGGAGGGTATTGTTCCATCGCTCATCAATCACTCTCCATATGACCTATCGTTTCTCTAACCCCTCGTCTCCCTTATCTTCATAATAAGCACAAATGGCTTCTTTGGCCCTCTCCATGGCCTCATACAAGTAGCCCATTGCAGGCTTATCTCCATCAACCAACCGAAGAACCCTTACCAAAGGTTCTGAAATGGCACACACCTCCTCTACTCCTGCCCAAAAGCTCTGATCATATGAAACTAGTCTGAATATGCCCTCTCCCTCTGGTTTGCGGCTAATAGATAAAGCACGTCAATCCGGTGAAAGAAACATGCTCTTCACATCCCACATAGAATTCAACAGAGACTGAAGAGATATGAAAGTAGTGGCAAATCGTATAATGGCAGGACGCATCAACTCTTTGTTTTTGGTGAATTTTCTCATCAAGCTAAGCACAGATGCATGATTATATATAAATTTTGTTATGCTTCTTGATGATTCAACAATATCCCTCACAATAGGAATCTTACCTATATCCTCCAACATCAAGTCAATGCAATGAGCAGCACAAGGTGTCCAAAACAAGTTAGGATACCTCTCCATCAGCAACTTGCCAGCTGCAACATAATTTGCAGCATTGTCCGTTATGACTTGGACAACATCGCTTGGGCCTACTTCCTGAATGAAGAGGTCCAACAACTCACATAATAAGTGTGCATCTTTAATGTGTGCAGATGCATCAACAAATTTCATAAACATTGTCCCCTTGGGACAACTAACCAAAAAGTTAATAAGGGTCCTACCCTTCTGGTCAGTCCAACCATCTGACATCATTGTGCATCCAGTGTGTTCCCATGATGCCCTAAACTACTCCAATCTAGAAGTGCAATCAGTGTTTTCATCTTAAAGAAGAGGTCCTCTCAATTCTACAAAGGGCTTTGTACCCTGGGCCAACGACAGCAACATCATCAAACATAAGTTGGTAAAATGGGTTGGTCTTGGCAATGTTCAAAGGAACATCACTCCGTAGAAGACACTTACTGACCAACTTGTCAGCTTCTTCCTTTTCCTTTTTTTTAAGTGCCGATTTGATGGCAAATTGTGCACCAGGTGTGGTTCTAGGAACAAAAAAAGATGAGAAAGCTGAAGGGTTGGGACATATGGGTGTGGAAGGTGATGCTGAAAAAGCACTGCCACCCTCACTTCCCAGTGCCCACCACTCTTAAGGCCCCTACAAGTTGGATTTTTAGTGCTGCCCTGGTGTCTTTTCCCTCCTCTTTATCCATCAACACGAGTTAATGGCCCGTCGGATGATTTCCAGAGATGTATTTGGGCAAAGGTCAACATTTTGTCCCGGAATTTGCCCCAAATGGAATTTTAATCTGTTGATACCTCCTGACATACTCTTGCCACACAACTTGCAAGTCAAATACATTCTATTAATCCCCCTAGATTCGGGTATAGTATTAGGTTCACCAAATTCCCACATAGCATCCAAAAGCATTGGCATTTTGTTTTAAACTTTGAACTTGATTTTGAACCTACACACAAAAAATTTGAAACAAATTAAAAATTTCCAATCACATAAGAAGCAAACACAAATGCAATTGCTGATTTTAGATTTTAAATGTCTCTTCTCAATCACTAGAAAATGCTTAGATTCAGTAAACAAGGGTTTGAATTTTTGTCATTTTATTCTTGAAAGTTGAAGTTTTGCTTCAATCTAGATTCTAAACAATGTTTCCCTTTCAAAATTCTAGGCAAAAATAAGATATAAACAAACTCATAGAATTATAGAAAGATTTAGGAAGCCATTTGTGTCAAAAGACTAAGAGAGAAATTAAAATACATACTTGGTAGCAACAATTCAGCACTTTGAATCTCTCACGTTGAGCAGTGGACAGATCTCCAAATCCCCACCACAAAACTAGCAAATCTCCTCCTCTTGGGCAATGGCAAACAACAAATCTCCTCCACAAGGACGAATTGGAGCAAAAACAACAAAAAAAATATGTTTTTTCGGCCTTTTCGGCCTCTTATCCACGGCCTGGGAGAGATGGCCGACTTTTTTGGTCGACTCCCGATAAAATCGAGATTAATTCAATTAAACCGTAATTTTTCATCCGTGAAAAAGTCTACAAAAAATCAACCGATTTAATCGTTTTGCCGAAAATTCGGATTTTTGGGATTTAGTCCCGACTTTTGCCGACTTTTTCCACACTGATTTTAATTAATTAAATTATATATATATATAGTATTTAAAACAATAACCAAAAAAACAATTGGGTCTGCAAGAAAAAAAACGAAAAAAAATGGCGAGCAACAACAATGACGATATGAAAAAGATTCAAGAGAACATCAACAAATTGAATAAACATTTAGATAACGTTGAGAAGTCAGTTAGTAAGCAGGACCAAATGGCCAACGATATCTCTTACTTAAAAAACTTGATGAGCCGGTGTTTCGGAGAGACTGATCCACCTTCAGCGACACAGAGTCCCAAGACTCCGAAAGGTGAGACTTCTCCAGAGCATAAGTTCGTGAGGCATGAGAAGCAACGAATACCACAAATTCACTTTGAAGAAAGCCAGTATTATACGAAATCTTCCGAAAGGAACCATCTTAAAATAAAAAATGAATTACCTAAGTATGATGGTAAGAGCTATAAGGGCGTTGTCGTATGGGTAAATAAGATGGACGCAATCTTTTTAGCAAATCCTCCACTCGGCGAGCAAGAAAGAGTCATGACTGCATCCAACTACTTAGAAGCAGAAGCGTACGATTGGTTTTTGTGGTGGTCATTTAAATGTACGGGTTGTTCGTTCAATTGGCAAAACTTTAAAAAAACCCTGTTAAAGAGGTTTCATGATGAGGAGGAGGATGACATCTATGAGAGATTCGCTCACCTGAAACAAAAAGGATTAGTGAGTGAACACACTCACGAATGGGAAGTATTAGCAGTAAGGCAGAGAGGGTTCTCAAATCAGGAGCTGCTAAAAATGTATCGTTGTGGCCTTAAAGATTACATTCGCGAAGAATTAAAATTGCATAAACCCAAAACCATTGAGGAGGCCAAACACGCAGCCATAATTATCGAACGGAAATATAAACTTCACAAAGCACCATATGCTAGTAATGACAAGACTAACAGTGATTCCAAGGGGAAGGAAGGTAAACCCTCGTCAGAGAATACTAGCAAGTACGTTCCACCACCATTGCAAAATGAAGGGAAACAACAATCTAATGTCGAAAGGAAAAAGGATGGCAAATGTTGGAAGTGCGGAGAAAAGTATTACACAGGACACAAGTGCGCAACACAAAATTTGTACAACTATGAAGCTGAACAAGAAGAGGAAATCTTCAAAAGACAGCTCTAACAAAGAGGACAATGAAGAAAATGCAAACCATAGTCTGGAATCAGAAGAAGATATGCCACAGATTTCCCTAGCAACCATCACAGGGATAGCTCAACCACAAACACTAAAGCTTAAAGGTCACATCAAGAAGCAAAGCGTTATCGTTCTAGTAGACTCAAGAAGTACGCACAACTTTGTAGATGTCAATGTTGCAAAAAGACTAAACATCTTTGCTTACCCAGTCACAGATTTAAAAGTTATGGTAGCAAATGGAAAACGTATAGATGGAGTAGGCAAGTGCCATAAGGTTAAGTTGCAATTAAGTGACTATGCAATGGAGTCCAGTTTTTATACGGTTCCTCTAGGAGAAGCAGATGTCGTTTTAGGTGTACAATGGTTACGAACACTTGGCACATATTTAGAGAATCACATAAAGCAGTTCATTAAATTCAAATGGGATGGAAGGAAATATAAGTTGTTCAGGTTTCAGGCACCAGAGACTCAAGTCATCTCCGCTCAACAGATGAAGAATCTTATTCGCAAAGGGGCACCAGCATTTGTCGCACAATGTCAGCAATTGGAATTATTATTGACAGAAGGGACTCATTAACCATCAGAAATTTCATCCTTGATTCAGAAATACGAGAAGGTTTTTCAAGATCTACCAATGAAGTTACCCCCTGAGAGGCAAATTGAACACATTATCGAAGTCAAACCAAACTCAACACCAGTAAATGTTAAGCCATATTGTTATCCCCATCACCACAAGATAGAAATAGTATGCTTAATAGAAGACCTGATGAAGCATGGAATCATTACGAAGAGTAGAAGTCCATACGCTGCACCCATAGTATTGATCAGGAAGAAGGATAGATCCTTCCGATTATGTATAGATTACAGAGATTTAAACAAAATCACTATTAAACATAAGTTTCCAATTCCGTTCATTGATGAAATGCTAGACGAACTACACAATGTAGACTATTTTCCAAGTTAGATATAAGATCAGGGTATTACCAAATACGAGTAAGGTTAGAAGACGTCAAAAAGACAGCATTCAAGACTCATGAAGGGCATTATGAGTTCAAGGTCATGCCATTTGGATTAACAAATGCGCCAGCCACCTTCCAAGCAACCATGAACGAACTCTTTCACCCTTATCTACTGAAGTTTGTATTAGTTTTCTTCGATGATATTCTAGTCTACAGTAAAACGTGGAAAGAATATCTCAAACATCTGGAAGAAGTGTTGTCTGTTTTGGAAAGGAACCAATTTTACTATCAAAATGTATGTTTGGGCAAAAGGAAGTTGAATACCTAGGACATATTATATCGAGGGAAGAAGTCCAAGTGGATCCCACCAAAATCAAGGCAATCAAAGAATGGCCCAAACCCAAGAACGTATCCAAGCTGAAGGGATTTTTAGGTTTAACAGGGTATTGCAAAAGATTTATAAAAAACTATGCACATTTGACAGCACCCCTGAATGCTTTTCAGTGGAATGACCAAGCAGACAAGTGTTTTGAGAAATTAAAGGAAGTGATGTCAACAACACCAGTACTAGCAACCCCTAACTTCTCCAAACTGTTCGTAGTCGAATGTGATGCTTCTGGGTTCGGAATTGGAGTTGTATTAATGCAGGACAACCACCCTATAACATTTGAGAGCATGAAACTTAATAAACGAGAAGGCTTAAAATCAACATACCAAAAGGAGATGCTCACCATCATACACGCCTTAACGAAGTGGCACCAATATTTGTTTGGAAGTAAATTTTCAATCCGAACCGATCACAACAGTCTTCGGTTCTTACTTCAGCAAAATACATTATCAACAGAACAACAGAAGTGGATGGAGAAGTTGTCAGCCTTCGACTTAGAAATATTACACCAGAAAGGAAAGCAAAATGTCGTAGTTGATGCACTCTCACGTAAGGATGACGACCACACAACATGTGTCGCCATGATAGTTGTTCTGGAATGGTTGGACGAAATACGAGCCGAATATACCAAGGACAAGGATTGTGTTAAAATTGGCAACTAGAGCCAAAATCCATGTGGGACATCTTATTAATGGCAGCTGATATTTTTCTTGGATCCCTCTTATCGAGAGGTGTAGGATTGATCTAAAGATCATTCGATTCCGATAAGTATTCATGGAGATATGAATTTATTTGTGTTATGGGACAATTCGTCAAGGTCGGCCAGCAACCAAATAAACCCCTCATGTGCTCCACATTTTTGTATAAATAAAGGTGCCTTGAATCATTTGAGAACACAACTCTCATGATCTCCCTCTCTCCACTTGTTTTGGGTTTGTCTTCTCTCAAGGAAGACACAGTGGAGAGGGTCATCTAAAAGAGCCCTAAACACAGTCATCTAGGAGAGCCCTAGCCTCAGTCTTGGAGGAGATCTGGCCACAAATCTAAGAAGTCCTAGTTACAGTCAATAGGAGTTCTAATGTGCAGTAAGGGAGCCCTAATCCGCAGCAAAGAGAAGGCTCTAATCCACAGCAAAGGGAGCCCTAATCCGCAGCAAAAGGAAGGCTCTAATCCACAATAAAGGGAGCCCTAATCTGCAGCAAAGGAAAGGCTCTAATCCGCAGCAAAGGGAGCTCTAACTGTAGCAAAGGGAAGGCCCTTATCCGTAGCTAATGGGAGCCCTAAACCACTGTCAAGAGGAAGCCCTAAACTGCTATCAAGAGGAGCCCTGAGTCAAGGCCTTAGCCGCAGCATAAGGACTTCATCCGTAGCAGAAGGGACCTTATCATAGCATGAAGCAACATGGGCATGGACAGCAGCAAGACAAGGAAGCCGCAGTCGCAAAGGGGAGAGATTCAGGATTGTATATTTATGTGTTTGAGTGTAGGTAAGTGTTGTCAACTTGCCCGAGTTCATGAGGAAAGAAACGCTGCTGTTTGGGTATCATTTGGGAAGGCAGAGTGCTACAGCTAGCTATTGTGCTAGGCTGCAAGCCAAAGCACACAGCTGAGGTTGTGTCAAGGACTGTCAAGGATGGACAGCACCTTCAAAGGGCAATGTGGCATCAGGGAAAGCTCTTCAAGATAAACTGCAGTCCTGAAAGGACTTATCTCCTCACTGTGTGGTAGCCCTAACCTGAACACAGTCATAACAGCAATGGGCAGCAATACATATGATAGGTATTTCCAGACATAGGTGCCGCAATAGGACAGCATGGCAATGATGAGGTATTATAGCATGCATGGTAAAACATGATGCAACATAGGACAGCGGCAAGCATGAAGAATCATGGACAGCAACAGCATGGTAAAGCATGGACAGCTGCAAGTAGAGTGTTGTATGGCACAGCAGTATAGTACTTGATGCTGCTAGGACACAAAGCAGCAATGGTGCAGCAAGCACATGGGCATAGCATGGTGTAGCCTTGGCACTAGGTAAACATTGGGACAGCAGCAACATGAGGTCCAGCATAGTGTAGCATGGTGAGATGCAGCATAGTGTAACACGGTGAGATGTAGCATATGGACGAGATGCAGCACATGATAGGTGAATGAGTCACACCTTGGAGAATCAGTTGAAGCAGCATGTCTTCAACTGATCTCATGTAGAGATAATATATTAGTCGAAGTATTGACTTATGTTGTAAATGTACTATCTCTCTCTCTCTCTCTGCTAAACTATTGAAGAACATATAAGAAGAATTGATCAAGGGTTTCCCCACATTGGGGTTTGTCCCTGGCTAGCGCCACATCTTGTGTCCTCCTATCTTGGCTTGTCTTCTGCAATTTATGTTTATGTTCTATCATTTACTTTAATGCTGATGTGATTGGTAAAGATATTGAGCTAACTGTGAAAATTGAAATAAATTGCTCTATGCATAGAACATACCTAAACTTAACATGGTATCATAGTTGAGGTGAAGACAATGCCCAAGAAAGAGAGAAAGAGCAATCACCAAACACAGTTAGGAAAGGACAAAAGGATCAATGGGTTCCTCATCCCTCTTCAAATTCACCGAGGGTGAAATCGAAGCAAAGAATATTATTAGAATGGCGCAGCGGAATATGTCCTACCTAAAGATCACTTCATTGGGAAGACCGGATCTCAGGGTGGAAGGAAAGGCAGATAACTAGTACATCCATTATGCGAATGAGTGTCTGAATGGAAGGGACACATCACTTGATGATGATAACAATCATTCCAGGGAAATCTTCAATGATCAGAGGAATGACAGTGCGGGTTATCAAGGTAACGATTGACTTTTTAAGAAAGCAAGGAACCTCAGGTATGAAGAATCAAATGTTGTTTCTGATAAGATAAAGAAGTGTTATCTTGTATTGGCCCTCTCCTTCAGATTCTTTGGGAATCTGGCTTATTGATTGTAGTGCTTCAAGGCACTCCATCAGATAGAAGGGTGCTCTCTGTAATTTGGTAGAGATGGAAACAATCGTAGGATTATACTTGGAGCCTATGCCACCTATCCCAGAAAGGATGTAGGGAATGTTACCTCTCAATTGAATGAGGGTAACTCGATTCACTTAGAGAATCTCTTTTATGTACCTGATTGCAAGAAGAACCTGGTGTCCATTTCGGCAATGGAAGTCAAAGGTTTCAGGGTGGCATTCATTGATGGAAAGGTACGTGTTTAAAAAATAAAACTTTCTAAGATGATTTTGAGTTCAGGGTTGGCAATTTGTATCAAGTTGCAAGATGGTCCATTGGGGACCATATTAGTTCACATATCTGATCTATAGCACCAAAGGTCTACTTATGGGCCCTACCCGATATGAGTCAGATGGTGACTCAAATGCCTGAAGTCAAGAAGAGCATGAAGGTACATGTCTGAGATGTACCGAAGGAAAATCTTACAAGGGGACCATTCCCCTCATGTAGCAGGTCCACAAGTTTGGAACAACCCGAGGAGTTTGAGATTCATGATCGGGAATCTATGTATACAGGTGGAAGAAATCCCTCTATGGCTTGAAGTATAACACCCCGAGCATAGTATGAGAGGATTGATAGCTGTCTGATGAAGCTGAGATTCACTAGGAGTGAAACCAATCCAAACCATTGCTCGAAGGTTGTGGACGATAGACCTCTCATACCGGCACCTTCTGAGGATGACCTATTTCTGACAGGTACAAACCCTCTCACTTGCAGAAGTAAGAGGGAGTTGGATTCCAGATATGGAATGGTAAACTGCAAGCTCGTGACTACCTCGAGGACCTTAACTTTCAAAAGTTATATGGTGGTGATGCCGGACCAGATTTGGAAAATGCCTCTGAGTTTCATAAACTCATCTGCATTGATGTTCTTGGTGAACTTCCGTCTGTATATATGCTTTGCAGTTAGCATGGTGAGCTCATATTTGGTTGAGCCTCACTAGATTGGTGCCAAGAATCTTCTGAGATATCTTCAGGGCACAATCTCTCATGGATTGAGATACACTGCCGGAATTATGAAGCTGCATGATTATTCGAATGTTGACTAGGCAGGTAGTGTAGAGGATCGCTAGAGCACTTCTCAGTGTTGGTTCTCTTTGGATTCTGCTTCGACATCATGGATTAGCAGGAAGCAGAAGTCAGTTGCTATAAGCACCGTCGAGACCGAATACATAGCTACAAGTATGATCTCCTATGAAGCTGCCTAGTTGTGGAAGCTCATCAGTGAGTTGTTTCATGATGAATACCACTGTGATTCTTTGTAACAACCAGGGGGGATTCAATTATTGAGGAATCTCGTATTCGATGATTGCTCCAGCAGATAGACATTAGATACTACCTTATCTGGAATATGGTAAGTCAATGAGCGAGGAGGTGTAGGAATTTACTAGGTAAGTTCCTCAGACAAAACACCAAAAGGACACTGCTCACAAACAGATCACAGATCAATACACCAGTATTTTGACGTGGTTAAAACCCTCAAAGAGGGAAACAGTCCACGGCCTGCGCCAACGTGGCTACTACAGGCAATTTATTAATAAAAGAATGAAAATTTACATAAGCTTCTCTGATGCACGGTTAACCTACAAATGACCCTCCATGCGCTTTAAATAGAATTCATGGACCAATCGGGTGTCAAGCCACGGATCAAGTGTCGGTAATACCGAGGAGAGAATGAACCGTCGGATCACTACATATCGTGACCGTCGGATTGGAAGTTACAAATGTACATGTTAAAGAAACACACTTTACCTAACTCTATACTAGACCAAGTTATACTTAACTATTTCCTATGTGTCGGAATATCCTAACATCCCCCCTTAAGAACAACTTGGGATAGGATAGAAGGATTTACAAATATGACACAATAGGAGAAGGAAGGAGGCACTAGAGCCTATCCCCCCTTAGTGACAACTTCCTGAACTCCAAGCATATATCGAAGTTTAGTGAACTTCGCCTCTGTGAGAGCCTTTGTGAAGATGTCTGCAACTTGATCATCTGCTGAACAATATTGCACTTCAAGAACATGGTCATGAATGAGCTTTCTAATGAAGTGCATGTGTAGTTCAATGTGTTTGCTACGCTGATGTTGAACTGGATCTTTGAAAAGTTGAATGGCACTTTGATTATCACACCAAAGTATAGTCGGATGCTGCTGCTGAAAGCCAAACTCTGATAGGATCTGACGAAGCCACAAGGCTTCCTTACTAGCTTCTACGGCACCACGATACTCTGCTTCTGCTGAAGAAAGAGAAATGGCAGCGTGTTTCTTGCAAGCCCATGTAATAGGTCCTGAACCAAGAGTGAACACATAACCAGCAGTAGACTTCCGATCATCAGGGTCACCCGCCGAATCGGAATCCGTGAAACCAACCAATAGAGGAGATGCTTTGGCACTGTAATGAATGCCAAATTGAACTGTACCTCGAACATAACGAAGTATTCTTTTAGCTGCTTTCCAATGACTTTCACGTGGGGTTTGCATAAAGCGAGCAACAAGACCAATAGCAAAGGAAAGGTCAGGACGAGTATGGGATAGATACAAAATTTTTCCTACAAGTTGACGGTATAAGGTAGCATCAACTTCAGGGGAAGTACAAGAGACTGAAAGTTTGACTCCAGAATGAAAGGGAGAAGGAGCTGGCTTATAATCTTCCATGTGAAAAAAGCGTAGAAGATCGTAGGCATACTTGGATTGGGAGAGGAAAATACCTTCGTTGGATTGCAAGACTTGAAGACCAAGAAAATAATGTAAATGTCCTAAGTCTGTCATTTCAAACATCTTTTTAAGGCTGGACTTCACATGGTTAATAAGGTTGGGATCACTACCAGTGAGGATAAGATCATCAACATAAAGAACAAGAATGATAAGAGACTTGCCCA
>APFE031523175.1:4291-23295 GCA_000404065.3 Pinus taeda | reverse complement strand
CTTGGCACTGTTGGTTCAGGTCTATTCATAAAAACAAGTCTTCAAAGGTCATTTACAATCATGTTTTAAATTTTTAGGTCTTAGGTCTAGGGTTGAGTTAGTTTTGTTTTGAAAAGTCTTAGAAGACCAGCAGGCCAGAGGGATGTCTTTGATAGATCGTCACTTCAATAATTTTCATCATTGTACAGCTGAATTAGGACTTCTCTTCAAAACTCTATTTTGAAGATAAGTCGCCATCTCATTTTTGTAAAAATTTTCAAAATTTCAGTTTTTCAATCATTCAAGTGCAGCCTTGGTCTCCTTTGCCAGAGCATATCACAACTATCCCTGCAAAAAAAAAATCAACAAAGAGCTTCAGTCCAAACCTCAGAAAAGCATGAGAAAATCAAGAAAAGCACTATTGTATTAAAAGACCAAAAGTGAAAGTGCCCAAACTTTACAAAGTGGGTTTTTTGAAAGTCAATTTAATCAAATTAGATATTTTGGTTATATATAAGGTGAAAACAAGTCTATTTGTTCACCAAATACTAAAGCAGGAGCGTGTTCAAGATTGGAGGGTGAAAAACCAATTTACAAACCCTTGGGCATAATTTTAGGTGTGCGCTACCCATTGAAACTGTGCGCTACGCACTGGGCAGTGCGCTACGCATTGGGCGAGCGCGGCCTTTGTTAAAATACATAGGCGCTACACATCAGACTGTGCGCTACGCATTGAAACTATGCGCTACGCACTCATTCCAGCATCACATTTATGCGCCCAGATCGTGTCTAATCGCCTCCAAAGCTGCAAGTAGGTGTTCTTTGACTCAATCAATCAATTTGAATATTGTTTATAGTGTGTTTGAAGAGTGGAAGTGATGTGTTGGGTTTAATAAATCAAATGAAACCCTAGGCGCCTATCAAAATTTTTGTAAAGGGTATTAAAGGACATATGAGTAATTGGTGAAGATTTTTCTCCCTTTCCTTGGTGAAATATAGCTCCATGCCCATTTGAAAGCTTTGAGCCAACAACACCTCATACCCTTGTCCATTTGTCAAACTGTCTTTGTAACTGTTTTATGCCCAAATATACCAAACAAAATGTCCATTATGGTATAACTCTTATGATGCTTCAGTTGGTTTTTTGAGTATGTACTGAAATTGGGATTTCATCACACCTACAACATACATATTGGAGTCCTCCTATTGCAGTTATTGTGTTTTCAAAATCATGTCAGATACAGAGTCAGTGTATGAGCAGGAAAATGACAGTGATTCCACAACAGAGGGGAATGTGCCACAAAGGCCTCGCATAGGTGGCAAAGGTGGTAAACATCTTAGAGAAGAGCCCACTTCTATGGTAAAATTGCAGGCTTTCCCACTTGCCATGGATTGTTTTCGCCATCAATCATGCTATAATTTTTGTGAGCTAATTTCACAATTTCAGCATCATCGTGAATTAGCTCGCTTGTTTGTTCTCCATTTACGTGATGGCCATGTAAACCTCGCTGGAGTTAATTTCATTTTGTCACCAAAGACCATTGCAGAGGCCACTGGGATTCCAAATATTGGGGAGTAATGGAATAAGCATCAACAGCTAGAGAAATCATATTATGAGCCATATATTAAACCAGGGTATATGAGGTACTTGAGCAGAGTTTTTCCTTTCCACTACCTGAATGATCGGTTTGCACCTTTGATGAAACTCATCATTCGGTATTTCAGTTGTGAGGGCAGATTCTCGCGTCTTTATGCATACCATGTCCGTTTGTTGATACATTTTACAAGGGTGCGCCTGATGAACATTCCATACTTTATGTTTCGCAACATAGAGAGGATGGTGCCTTTAGTGCAAAGGAAGAGCCCAACACATCAGCTTAGGAGCATATATCATTATGCATTGATCAATATCATGGTGATTCATCAGTTGGCACAGCAGGGCATTACATAGGAGGATTTTATTTCTTGTGACTTCTTCACAGTGCTTCAGCCACCACCAGAGATAGTTCATGATGAGGGAGGGCCTTCACAGCAGTTTGACATTCCTGAGACCGAGCATGTAGATGCTCCAGCATATGTAACATATCAGCGAGGCCAAAGGGCCTTATTTGCATCTGCACGATGAGTACTATCTCCACCCGAGGTGGAAGGGGTCTCGTTGACTTCATTAGCACAACGAGTATTATCTCCACATCATGTGGAAGGGGTATCACCTCCATCTTCAGTACAGGTACAGATTCAGGATAGGGGCAAGAGACCCATGGTTGATGAGGGTCCTTCAGGAGGTCAGGACATAGGTATCATTGATGTTGATGCTAGCTCTCCTAACTCAGAGCTAAAGGAGATCATCCGAGAGCAAAGGGCTGAGAATGAGTCACTGCAAAAGAAATTGCAGATGGCTAAGTGGGTGATCAACTACTTGGAGTAGTGCAACAAACAGCTGGAAGATGAGCATACACTTTATGAGTTGCGGAAAATCCGGGAAGACCGAGAATTGGTGAAGGAAAACAGAGACAAGGACATGCTTCGTCATATGAAAACTCACTATTGGGCTCGCATGCATGTTTGCAAAGCGAAAATGAAGATCCTTAAGAGGCATTTGAGCATAGCGCTAAAACGACGGAAAAGGCCCAATTCACTTCGAGTTTTGGCTGAGGCTTCATTAGCTGGGCATGATACATGATGGAGGGTCTTCATTCCGAATTTTGGCAAATTCGGAGAAAATTTTGTCGTTTTGAAACTTTTGGCTTGCAAAACAGGTTTTTTGGCTCAACGCGTAGCGCGCAACGTGCTACCCTTAATATTGGGAGGTCCAAATGACAAATGGCTTGTAGTTTTGGAATTATCATGAAGAATTACACATGATCAGCTATTGCCGAAGAATTTCATCGAGATCTGGATGGTCAAAAGGTCCAAAAACATCATGAAAACCACCTTGCTGCCACCTTTTACCACAACAGGGAGTACCTCTGGGAGAATTCAGTTTTGAGGGGGAAAATGAGCTTCAAATTGGAAAATTCCACTTGGGCTGGAAAGTAGACATCCACGTCTTTCCAACGAGCTATCATGAGCTCAATTTTGAAGTCTATAAGTGCCCCAAAAACAGGCTCAAATGTGCGCTATGCATAGGGATCAGGGGCGCTACGCATACAATTTTTGGTCCAGTTTTCATTCTTCAGCTCAGGAAATGAAGCTAGTTTGACCAGTTTTGACTTGTGATGTGATTTTTCAACCCTCTTGATGTAATTGATGAAACATTATGTTATTTTGGACTTACTTTTACCTATTCTAGATGATTCATTCACAAAATAGCAAAAATTTAATGAATGAATTGGTTTCCTAGCTTATAGAGGCAAGTTGTTTTGACTGCCTAGATTGTAGTGCTTTGTTTAGAATTGGTTAAAACAGCTCCTAGGATGATGAGCTCGACCCCTAGAGGCAAGGGAATGTGTTGGCTTGCCTATATTATGTATTTTCTTAGTCATTTTCAGTTTTGGACTCTTGGGAATAGCTTGACACTTTATTGTACATATCTTATCTGCATTTTTTGGCAAAGGAAAGACCAGGGTTTTGCAGCACTATTTGGGCTTCATGTGGCTTTATGTCTTGATGGTGTGTTTCTTTCAGTACTTGTAAGTTTTGTATGTGTACCTCTTTCCTACTTTAATCTTCTGCAATTGAAGAAATGAAGTGTTAAGGTAGAATCCATAAATTTGCTATGCTTTGCCTTTAAATTTGTTTAATTTTCCATGTTTTCATCTGTTTAAGGAGAATCCTTGAAATTTGCTTGTTCTCCTTAACCTCTCACCAGTCAGATCTATCCATTCAATCACTTTAAAGGCATCAAAACAATTACCTATCTTGCCCCAATTAGACCTCTGCAAAAGCTGTGCCTCATCCCCGTACCCAAAATTGCCTTTCCCTTGAATTCAACGAAACCTTAAAAAAAAAATCAATTCCAAAGTCCTTGTACTTCATACCTAGCCTAAAACTAGTCATCAATTCAGTCATCTCAACCTCGTTGATTATCTTTTGCCGAGATTGACCTGGAGAGAGCCCTCTCCTGTCCTCGTAGGGCTAGCTACGAGGCTGAGTGTGGTTTGATGTAGCCTTGAGTCTTACCTTATTTCAGCCTAAGGTATATTCGAGCGCTAACAACTTTCACCAAACACATACCATTCATGCATTCAATAAAACTAACGCATATGACAAAAAGCATGGAAGACTACAGAAATGGCATAAGGGAGTTATAAGGAAAGAAAAACTAAAAATGGAGCTAGCTCTGATACCATGTCAGACCAGGAGGTAACTCCTCAAAATGAATTATGTTTATTCATTAAGATTTCTCTTGGTTATATACATGAGGGAGTGACTCTTGGGCTTCACCTCCCGATGGCTCTTTATTTTCCATTTTTTACTATTTACATTATTTACAAGTGTTCACCCAGTCCCAATGATTAGGTGTCAACAAATACATCCATTGATCATTAACATAGTGATATAAACTATGATGGAAAAGATGAGCTGAATTCAAATAACATCTATTTTATGCCATAACACTACTTTTCTCATTGAATTTACTTCTAAGCTATAGAAATAAGATGTGAAGAAGAACAACCAACATTCATCTATTTCCAAGAAATCATAAACACAATATTTTTGGACTGAGATTGTTAATCCTTCCAACCATTCTCCCACAAGAGAGGTGATGTAGAAGCTTGCAATCACAATTTTTTATAGCTTAACCTCCACTGAAATGAAAGAAAGCTATGAAATGCTTGGAACCAAGAACAAAACACAAGTAAAAAATAGGGACCAAAGCCTCTGGGTTGGGCCCAAACCCAAGGGTCTCAGCCCTCTGAAACTAACTCAAATGCAACTTAATAACCAACTTCTCCTTATCAGGAAGTAAAAGTCTATCACATAAAAGTTCAAAATGAAAATGTCAAGCTCTGATCTCAATAGTTACACCTATATGAATCAAAAATTCGAATCCTAATGAGATTTTCATCTTATTTAGTTATACAAAAGGGTATATGATAGAATATCCCTTGAAAATAGGAGTAATTCCCTCCTTGATCTTGGAAATGGTGGATATGGTCCCTCTTGAGCTTCACTTGTACTAGGAGTTGCTTAGTTGTCAATGAATTCGAACTAGTGAGAGAGGACGTTGTGATTACAAGTTGAGTTAGGGATTTAAGGAGGTTGAAAAACCCCTTAGATTCTCTCCTAGTGGTCTCCATCAAGCCCCTGCATAGTAAATGCCTGAAAAAAAACTTCTTTTTCCTAGAATTAAACTGCATTAGGCTACATACTATGACAAACACCTTTACTTACTAAGCATATTATAACCAAAAATGTGAAGTAATGAGAGAAAATGATAGTTGTAAGGTTGTAGGATGGCATGATGATCTTCAAGATATCCCTATTGATGGGACTCATCAATTACAACTTAACAGTGGGATCCCTTTAGCATAAAATCCATAAAAGGACTGACAAGACTACAAAGGGCTCTCGAGTCTAGGAATTCTGAGAAACATGAGCACCAAGTGGTTAGTAAGATACTAACTAGCACAACCATGTAAAGATATGATCTACCACAAAGTTGTAATAATTTTGAACATCAATAAAGGTTTCATGTTGCAATTTGGTGGGGCTGATTCTAAAACCAAAATGGAATATGAAACTAATAATGCACAATGTGAGGTGGTGTACCTAACCTAGACGTTAGTTTTGAAATCCAATACTTGTTAGAGTAGATCAACTTAGAAAATACCAAAGAAAATTTCTTTGAATTCCTATATACATAAGTAGTGACACTAAGCTAGAAGTTAATAAATCTAGTATATAAACCTCTGATAAAAGCTCATAACATGGAATACAAAAATTGAAGGCGAAAAACCTTAGATGTATAATATGGTACAAAGAATTACACAAATTTGCAGTAGGTGCATTAGTCCTTCAATTCAAGCCTTGTTTGAGGCACAAGACAAGGACTCCTTTGGTAACCAAACCCTAAATCATTTAGTTTAGGATGAGAAGATGATTGATGAGACATATTTTCCCATGATCCAGTAGTCATTGTCATGGTTTCAAGGAAATCCTATTATGAAGGAAATTCAACATCCAAGAAATCATGAGAATTGGAAGGGTTAATGACACAAATGGGTATAGCAAGTACTCTATTATTAATTAAAAAACAATACAAGAGTTGTAGATAGACTATTGGAACTAAATTGTTCAAGTAATATGAAACGTCTAACGTTTTGAACATACACTCAACCTATAACACCCTCCTCCCACATCTACCCAAGCAGCCAGCCATTCGGGGTAAACATGCGACGAGAATCCACTATGATAAGACTCAACCTCCTAGGTAGCCATAAGGAAATGGAGTTGACAAAACAATACCTTACAAACCTCCCTCGGGTACTTCAAGACCCCCAGGAGCTAATCCACCACTCCAGGTGCCCAACTGTGGTAATTTCACCTGTAGATCAAATTGGTAATGCAATGTACTAAAGTAAAACACATGATCTACTTCTACAAAACATTAAGCGGAAGAAAAATCGATTTGATGAGCAACATCAACCATAAACACATATAACTGATCAAGAGAAATAATCACACATAGCACAGATATATCAATGGGGAAAGCACCAACATAAAACCCCCAACATTGTATTATCAATCAAGAGGAAATCCTCTTTTGTTTACAAAAAATATCAGCTCAAGAGCTATCATGTACTTCCTGCAATCAAAAGATGATGATGATAGACTCACTATGCCTCAATATGTAGGCAGCCATCCATCAATCCCCTATTTCCTTGCGCAACTTTGATTGGGGTCCAATTCATAACATATGAGCATTGGCCCCAAATCATACCTACTGTCAACCATAGGTCCAACTACGCAATCCTTGAGGACACTAGTTCCTCATGCATGCAAGGAATATTCCATGGGAAGATCCAAGCATCTGATAGTACACTGTCCCTCATGTGATCTCAACTAGGTCTCTAACAGAACTGACATGCAACAGTTATCCATGAGTGAATCCTCAGTTATTTAAAATAATAGTTGTCACATGCATGCAAGAATTAACAAACTATATTTTATTATTTTAACAACTTATTAAAATAATCTAACTGGACTTGACTAGTAAGAACTAAGTCAACTGATTCTATCATTATAGAACTCATACTTATTCCCTCAATCAGTGGAGGAAATTAAGGATAAATTCCTCAATCAATGCGACAACTCATGTGCATGCTCATAAAGACTTCAAATTCAAATTTCCTTAACTAATTAACTCAACTGAATTGATTAATTAATATTTCCAACTGCTATTAAGGCCAAGCTTAATTTTACTTTCTATAGATAGACTAGGGACTACTATAAATAGGAAGGGACCCAGAAATGCTATTTTTAGAACTTTCTATTTTTAGCAGTTTCACCTCTACCCAAGGTGGCCAATGACCTCACTGGCCAAACTGCTATTTTTAGACATTCTATTTTTAGCACATTCTAAATTTAGCATTTCTTGTTGCCCACTTTTCAACACTCCCTCTCAACAAGAAAGGATTATCAGCAACCCCGATCATGTCTCTGTGGAACTCAAACTTGCCTTTTGACAACACCTTTGTCAAAATATCTGCATCCTACTCCTCAATCAAAATGTAGTGCAATTTCATGATCCTCTTGACCACACAATCCTATAGATGATGATAGCAAATATCTATATGCTTGGACCTGTCATGAAACACTAGATTCTCAGAGAGTTTAATGCAACTCTAATTATCACAATATATCACTATAGGATCCATCATCTGACCAAACAATCCCACCAGAATCTTCCAGATCCAGATGGCCTCACATGCAGCCCTACTAGCTGCCATGTACTCTGCCTCCACTATGCTAATTCCAACTGATCACTGTTTCCAGCTATACTAAGAAACTGTAGTTGACCCAAGGTTGAAGATCCCTCCAGAAGTGCTCTTCCTGTCTGATGGACTATCTACCCAATCTGCATCTGTGAAGCCTTGGAGCTTCACTCCCTCTGTGTGCCTGTACCATAATCTATACTGTGTAGTGCCTCTGAGATATCTCAGCGCATGCTTTGCTACCTTCCAAAATAACTTGGTTGGCTTAACCATAGCTTGACTCAGCTGGTTCACTGCAAAGCACAAATCCAGTCGTGTGTTCACCCAATACATGAGTGAACCCACAAGATGCCTGTAAACTATAGCAGCTACTACCTCACCTGAAGTAGCATCCTCCTTCCTCTAGTTACCTGCTAGAGGAGTCTCCATTGGCTTGCACATCTCCATGTGGAAGCACCTCAATATCTCATTGGCATACTTTCCTTGAGACACAAATACTTCCCCATCTCTCTGCGACACCTCCATGCCTAGAAAGTAGTGCATGATGCCCGTGTCCTTCATATCAAACTCTCTTGCAAGATCTACCTTGCAAGACTTGATCAACTGATCATCACCTGTCAAAATTAGATCATCAACATAAGGTACAATAATCAATAGCTTACCATCTACAATGATGTGGTAGAGGTTCGCATCTACTTCACTCTTGGTGAAGCCCAACCCGGTGAAACAACTGTCGATCCTAGTATAGCAAGCACATGGTGCTTGCTTCAGCCCATACAATGCTCACTTGAGCCGACACACATGTGACTCACAATCAAAGGTCTCAAATCCCTTTGGCTTCTCTATGTATACCTCTTCCTGAATCTCCCCATTAAGGAATGTTGTCTTCACATCCATCTGATGGATCTGCCAACCCATCTGTGCTGATAGTGCTAGAATTGATCTAATCGATGAGTACCTTGCAACAGGAGCAAAGGTATCATCATAGTCAATCCCCTCAACCTGTGAGAAACCACACGCAACAAACCTTACCTTATATTTCTCAATACTACCATCAACTACCTGCTTTACCTTGTAAAGCCATTGAGAAGTAACCATTGACTTGTCCCCTGGTCTACGAGCAACATCCCATACACTATTTCGCATCATAGAATCATACTCCTCTACCATCGCATCCACCCAAATCGGCTGTTGTACTACCTCCTCAAAAGAAGAAGGCTTGGTCGCTACACACTCCCCAACCAGGGCCATGTAGCCAATGTATCTATCGGGAGATCTCCTTTGTCTACGATAAGAGGATGGCTGCCACACATTCTCTCTCGCATCCTGCATCAATCTGTCAGCTTCCCGTGAGCGTTTCCACCCCTCTCTGGAAGACTCTCCAGTAGTGGTGATCTCCACAACTGGAATCTCTGCATGCGGCTACTCCGCATCATCAGGTGGCTCCTCCTCCTTAGGAACTAATAGTTCCTCATCATCACCATGCAACTTGAGCTCCCTCTCAAGTGATGCTCACATGGCTTACTACTCATCAAACTTTAGATCCCTGCGCACTACGGTCCTCTGATTAGCACGCATAAACACACAATAGTTGTGAGGTGTATCAGTGTACCCCACAAGTATTCCCAACTCAGTTGTTGGGTCTAGCTTCTTCCGAGCATCTTTGGTCACATGAGAGAAGACTGGTGATCCAAAGATGTGGAAGGGACTCACATCTAGTCTCTTCCCCAAAAAAGCCTCCATAGGTGTCTTCATCCCCAAAATATGATGAGGACTTCTACTCTGAAGATATACTACTGTATTGCATGCCTCAGCCCACAGATGAAGTGGTAGGCCTTGGTCATGCAACATCGATCGAGCTGCGCCCACAATAGATCTGTTCTTCCTTTCAGCCATCCCATTCTATTGTGGGTTATGAGGTGTCGTGAGTTCCTGTTTAATTCCTTCTGAAGCACAGAAGTCCTTAAACTACTGGGAAATATACTCTCCACTGTTATCACTTCACAAGGCCTTTATTTTCATTCCTGATTCTTTCTCTGCCAAAGCTTTGAACTCACAAAACTTCAAGAAGGTTTGATCCTTATTTTGCATGAAGTAGATCCAACATATAAGATAAAAATCATCAACAAAAATAACATAATACCTTTGCTTTCCGATGGAGGCTGTAGAGAAGGGCCCGCATACATCTGAATGAACTCACTCCAGAACTGCTCCTTCTCTACCATCCCGATCATGAAAAGAAGATTTTGCATACTTACCCAAAGTGCAACCTTTGCATGTGCTCACTTGGTCTAGCTTGCACTTGGGTAATCCGGTAGAAATTTACTGCATGATCTTCAAGGCCCCATGATGCAAGTGGCCCAGTCTCCTATGCCATAACTCGCCAATATCTTGGCCATGCATCACCTCTGCTTTGGAGCTCAAAGCAGCACAGTCTTCTACCTATAACTTATAGATATTCTTAACTCAAATCCCTATCTGTTTGGTCTGTCCAGTGCCGATATGCCTTAGGAAAACCTTTCCCAAACTAAAGACTACATCATAGCTTTTATCCTCAAGCATAACAATAGACACAAGATTCTTTTTCAGCCCTGATACATACATAACATTAGAAAGAGAGAGGATAGAACCATGCTCCCTCTAAAACACAACCGTGCCTTCACCTGAGACACGGTACTTTCCTTCATCGCCCATCTCGATCTGTATCTGGAGATCCTTCTCCTCCAAAGTGCTGAAAATAGTCTTGTCACCTGACATGTGGAATGAAGCTCCACTGTCCAAGTACCAAACACATCCCATGCTAGATGAAACCATGCATGCAATAAGTGAGAAATCCATCTCAAATTGTGAAGCTAGAGCATCACCATCAGATTCCTTGGAGGAACCTTTCTTGGACTTCTTCCTCTTTGGACAACTAGTAGCATAATGACCCAACTTATGACAATGAAAGCATCTCACCTTCAACTTGTCAAACTTCTTCCCTCCTTGAGAAGACTTAGATTGGGATGCCTTCCCTTTCCCTTTCTTAGCTTTAGATGCTAAAGCCAAGTTCTCTTTATCATCATTCTTTGATGAAGAAGCTCCATCTCTGGTGTTCCGTCTGATCTCCTCCTGCATCAAATCTGACCACAGTCATTCCCAATCTTGCATTTTGTCCCTTCCATTCACTGAGTCCTGGTAGCTATGCTAGCTCTTAGGAAGGCCAAGGAGTGCTAGACTCACCATACCATCATCAGCGGTAGTGATCCCTACGCTTGCAATCTCATCTTTGCAGTTGGTGAGCTTGTTCAGGAATGTAGTGATCATATCGCCCTTCTCACACTTGATATTTTGAATCTTTTCCTTCATTTCCAGCTTCCTCTGATCACTGCTATTCTGATATAAATCTTTCAATGTTTTCCATATTGCAAACAGAGTCTCCTTCCCATGGAGGCTTGAGATTATGTGATCTCGAACTCCCTCTAGGATGCTTCTCCTAGCTCTAGCAACATTCTTCTTCCAGTCCACAGCTTGAGTAGCATCAGTAGGCTTGGGGACATCTTGATCAATGAAGTCCTTAATGCCATTATCTTCCAATACTGCCTCCATTAAGGGCATACTCAAGCCTCAACCCAGTGAAGGCCATCTGGATGAAATCTGAACTATGATGAGAACTAGATATCTATATCCCGAATAATAAACTTCAACTTTCTTTCTCTTGCATGTATATTGTTTCTTGCTTGATTAATTGTGCTCTGATACCATGTCGAAATTTCACCTATAGATCAAACTGGTAATGCAATGTACTAAAGCAAAACACATGATCTACTTCTACAAAACATTAAGCAGAAGCAAACTCGATTTCTTGAGCAACATCAACCATAAACACATATAACTGATTAAGAGAAATAATCACACATAACACAAATATATCACTGGGGAAAGCACTAGCATAAAACCCCCAACACTGTATTATCAATCAAGTGGAAATCCTCTTCTGTTTACAAAAAATATAAGCTCAAGAGCTATCCTGTACTTCCTACAATCAAAAGATGATGATGATAGACTCACTATGCCTCAATATGTAGGCAACCATCCATCAATCCCCTATTTCCTTGCGCAATTTTGATTTGGGTCCAATTCATAACATATGAGCATTGGCCCCAAATCATACCTGCTGTCAACCATAGGTCCAACTACGCAATACCTGAGGACATTGGTTCCTCATGCATGCAAGGAATATTCCATGGGAAGATCCAAACATCTGATAATACACTATCCCTCGTCTGATCTCAACTGGGTCTTAGACAAAACTGACATGCAACAGTTATCCATGAGTGAATCCTCAGTTATCTAAAATAATAGTTGTCACATGCATGCAAGCATTAACAAACTATATTTTATTATTTAACAACTTGTTAAAATAATCTAACTGGACTTGACTAGTTAGAACTAAGTCAACTGATTCTCTCATTATAGAACTCATACTTATTCCCTCAATCAGTGGAGGAAATTAAGGATAAATTCCTCAATCAGTGGGACAACTCATGTGCATGCTCACAAAGACTTCAAATTCGAATTTTTTTAACTAATTAACTCAACTGAATTAATTAATTAATATTTCCAACTGTTGTTATGACCAAGATTAATTTTACTTCCTATAGATAGACTAGGGACTGCTATAAATAGGAAGGGACCCAGAAATGCTATTTTTAGAACTTTCTATTTTTAGCAATTTCACCTCTCACCCAAGGTGGCCAATGACCTCATTGGCCAAACTGCTATTTTTAGAAATGTTATTTTTATACATTCTATTTTTAGCACATTCTAAATTTAGCATTTCTTGTTGCCCACTTTTCAACAACAACCCCTAAGTTAACCTAGAATTTCAATTAATTAAACCTAAATTCACTCCCATGACAAGGCATGTATGTGACTGGAACCCTATAGTCGCTCCCACAATGCCTGTAAGGGAGAGACTGCAATATTTTTCATCAAGTTCTGTGCCAAAGACTATGATATTTAAGCCACTTTTTCAGGGCTAGTCTCCAAACCAATGCCTAGAACTTGATGAGACTTTCCAATACATTAAATGACACCAAGGAAAAGCCTCAACACAAAACTTGATCAAGGGCTTGACCTAACCAGGCCTAACCATGACAGACATTTCGTCAAACATATCCTCATCATGTAATCTACAGGTGTAAACAACATAATTAAGTATAAGGATTGCATACATATATGAGAATCGACATGAACCATTCTTCCCTCATGGTATTTGTTGAATTATCATCTATTAAGCCATAGATACATTACCCATTCATTTACAAGTAAAAACATGAAATAACCATGACATGAACCATTGATATAACCAACATAAAACCATATAAATATAAGAGATATGACATCGATTAAATCAATATATAAACAAGTGCAAAATTAAGAGAACTTAGCTTTTATTAATCATAGGAAAATCCGACCAGGTTTAGGACTTCAACGTACCACCTGACCATAAACATGGTTGAACCAAATCTCTCTTTCATCTAGTCACCATGTGCCATATTCCAAGCATGAATGTTGGATCTCATAGAACAACAATCCAAGAAAAACCAAGGGAATCCAAAGGTTAAACCACCTCCACCCTCTCCAAATCATGATCACACCAAACCCTGTGTTCCGATCACAACTGAGCCAAACTTGGAATGCCATCCAAAATCCATCACTATCCTTGAGGAATTTTTCGTCTCCTTGTCTCTCAGGATTTACTGCAATCCAATCATGGATCACTAGGCCCTAAACCGAGACCAATATCTCGGGCTTTACCACAATCTAAACCTAGATCAATAGGCCCTAAACTGAGACTCCTCCCTCGGTCTTTACCATGTATCCTGCCAAAATCGATGAAGGTATTCCTAGGCCTTTGGCATTGAAACTTGAGACCACCTCCGCCCCGGATTCTGAAATCCATCTGGCAAACCAAAGCTCAAAAACTGAAATAAACATCCAACACTATGGCATCCAGAAAAAGGCAAGGCTAGGCCAAAAACCATTGTCATAACCTGGAAAAACCATGCCACCGACAACAAGAGAATCATACACCAACATGCAAAGCCATGCATGTCCAAACCAACTAGGAAATCATACATGCAAAAGGTTACCTACAAATATTCCTACTGAAGTTGCTTGATCCTTCTTTTCCTTCCTTTCCCTTTGCTTTATTTTCCTTCCTTGATCCAAAGCTAGAGTGCTCCAAGAAAACTCTAAGTAACCAAGAGTGAGAGAGAGAGAATAATGAGAGAGATCCAAACTTGAACTGACCACAAGCCTACACCAACCAAGCTTGAGCCAAGAGCTTGCCAATTGATCCTCAGAAGCCTTTTTATGAATCAGGCCTCTAATTTCTTCATTTTCCATTATTTTCCTTCATTTTCCTCCTCACATGCAACCTGTGACCTTTTACTTTACTTTTCTCCTAATTTCCTTTATTTTCATAAACAAATGTGTCAAAAATGCCTTTTTTTCCTTTTAATGCATTAGCCTTAGCCTTTGCCAATTTCCTAAGCGAAGAACACACATCTAGGGCTGCCCACTAGGATATCTTTGCCCAACATTCATCTTGGAATACGTGTCCCATCAACTGTGGCCTTATATATATTTGCATGGAACTTTAACAAGGGTTGTTACAAAACCCTCCCCCTTGGGGAACACCATCCTCTGTGTTAAACGACGCCAAGACCTCAGAAAAACTGTTGAAAAACAAGCATACTGGCCATGGAGCTTTATAACTTAGCCCGTTGCTATATTTACAATGAAAGACTTGCTCGAAAGAAAAACATCATGACAACATGACAAGATAACAACCATACCGCTTATTAGAGATTTATAATATAGCTCATTACGATATTTACAGTAAACACATATACACATATGCACATTTTCTAAACAAGCAAATGAAAGGATATGATGCTCGTAACAATCAACAAGGGAATCCACAGGATCACACCTCCACCCTCAAAAGTAGTACCAGGATTCACCTCCTTCCTAGGAAGTCCATAATCCACTGTCATAATCAAAGTTGCATCCAATGTCCAGTGCTACAATCCTGCGCCACTTGTCCTCTCAATGAATAGTTACTGGCTCATTGTTCCAAGGAGCACTCCTAATGTGAATTTGATTCCATCTGGAAATGCTAATGACCAAAACAAATATATCCACAACCTTCCCTTCTTTTCTACATAGTTCCTTGGGAAATCTGGTCACCCCCTTCTGTGTAGTCACTCACCTCCCAAGTTCCCTGGAATCCCCTAACTCGGGCGATCCATCCCTTAGAAAGGCTTCCTCATATCAGAAGATCAACAACCAAGACATATACCTACCTCAAAACCATCATACTAATCATAGCATGCTCATGGAAATCAATGGACACTATTGGGTACCAGTGTCCCACAATAGCCCTGAACCTGAAGTGCTCTACCAACATACTGCTGCATGTTCCAATTTATTTTGTTGTTGCTGCCAATTCTTGCAGTCGATTTCAACCACCCAATAGAGCATGTTCATGCATTCTTGTTCCAAGCACGTAATTTCTATTAGATTTAAATAAATTGAAATAAACTCAAACCATACCTCATTAGTAGTTCATCAATAAGGTACACTTGCAATCCTATTTTCTTCCTATCACACCAAGTCAAACTAACTGTTTGATCAAATCATCATGTACAAACATATAATATTAGGTTAGCTCAAAACAAAACCATCATAAACCAAAATCATAGATTATAAACCATAATCATAGATCACATGTAATCAACATAGACCAGAGTCATAATTCATATGCACAATAAAACTGAAATAAAATACTTATACTTAGCCTTTCATCAACCCTTAGCTTCTATCTTTGTCTTTATTCCATATGCACTCCGGATCATTTTCCACACCCAACAAACACCCAGTGCCTTCTCCTCAACCATGTGCACATACATATAGTGTGCATCACACACATACAACTACACATATCATACAACAACATGCAATACATGCACCTACACCAGTACCATATGTACCACATGTACAGTACCACCTTTATACTGCAACCACCTGCACAATGTTTACACAACATCACATGTACACCACACCACCTGCACAACGTGTATACAACGCCACATGTACACTGCACCACTGTACAACGTGTACACAATGCCATGTGTACACAATAACACACACACGACATGTATGTGACATCATATGTACATAGCATCACATGCACAACATGTACACAACACCACATGCTCATAGCACCCTATGTACAACATGTACATGACACCACATGCTCACAACACCACTTCTACAATCATGCATACAACACCATATGTACATAGTATCATATGTACAACATGCACGAAACACCACATGTACATAGCACTACATATCCAACATGTACATAGCACTATATGCACACAATGTCGCATATATATCATGCACATAGTACAATACGTACACAAAACTGCATATACAACCTGTACATAGCACCATCCATGCCCAACACTTCATATACAACATTCATACAACGCTATCTATACCATCCTGTACAGAACATTGCGTAAACACATGTACACACTATATATACCATGTTATCCTTGAAAATTCTATTGCCAAAAATTGTTTAGCCTAGCTTAAGGACAGGGTGTTTTTGCAGCGCATGAATCCTCTTTTAACAGTTTCGCAGCGCAACATGCTTCAAGTGATTTCGTAGCGCCCTACGAAATTGGGATTTGCTCGAGTTTTCAGCAGAAGGTTCATATACTAAATTTTGATGATAAGGTTCCTGCCCGAATGGTGCTTACTACTATTGACACTGCAGTGTTTAGAGCCACACCAGAGCCTTTTTGGTCCATCACGAACAGTTGTTCAATTGCAGCTCATTAAGATTAATCTTCAAGAGGAATCATGTTTAATAATTACTTCTTTTGTGGCTGAGGGCATTATGGTAAATCCTGGTGATGTTTTACCTCATACTTCAGTGAACGCTCTTTACTACGGTCTCAAGGAGATTGACCTTACAATTCCGGTAGATGTAGCAAAGCTAGATCAAGACATTTGCAAAATTGTTGCTAACTGCTTCACAGGAGCAAGACTTCATGTTGAAAGATTGATTTTTATACAGTCATCATATTTGTCATTTGAACTTCTCAATCTTGAAAAAGATCCAACTTGCTTTTCTTTATGGAAGGGCTAGCCTATTGATTCCAGTCAAAGAAAATGGTTTTTGCGGGCAACACACTTGGGTTTATCTCTAGAGACGGGAAGCCTTGATGATTTAGCCCAGAGTAAAACCCAGGCTTGTAGAATTGTGTTGAATTGCATAAACTTGGCATAGAAGGAGAAATGGTGATGAGGATGGTAATCCATTGATTATAGGACCACCTCCAGGTGGTGTGGTTCAAAATGGGAGATCTCCATACTAGTACACTGGCTACAACTGCTGTAGGTGATGTTTGTTACAGGCATACTTCTCTGTTTTAAGAAGTTATCTTCCAGGAGGTATTTAGCGCGGCGGAAATACTATTTTCAAAAAATGAAAGAGGTTTTTATTCCTAACATATTGAACTAGAAAAACCTCTTTCATTTTCTTCAAATTGATTATGAGCTGGGAGAATCAAGTGACTAAAGTTGCACTATGAAACTGCTGTAGGTGCAGTTTTTAATTTCCTGTTTTACACCTCTTTTTCAAAGACAGATTCTGGGCAGCTGGAGAAGTGTTTTAAAAAAGCAAAAGAGATTTTTGTTAAGCACGGATTGGTTTACAAAAACCTTCTTCAGTTTTTCCAAATACGTTTTCTGTGAGAAGCTATGAGATCTGTCCCGAGACTCATTTTTCAGGCAGAACAATAGTTTCGTAGCAGCTGGAGCTAAATAATTCAATCTCAAACTAGAATTGAAAACAAAAGATTCGGTGTCTGATGCATATTTGTGGACAGTACCAGCCCTTAAGCAAGCAAAGATCATGAGAAAGCTGAACACAAGCTTAAGAGCAGAAAACAAGGCTTTGAAGAAAGAGGTTAGCAGTTTGAAGAAGAAGCTAGGTAAACTAGCTCATTGATCCAAGGAGAAAGTTGCTTTTCAAGTTTTGGTAAATTTTGATTTCCATCATTTTGTAACCTTTTAGATCTCTAACACCTGTACAAAGTAGCTGAAGAAGTCATGAGTTTAAGTTGACAATGCTTTAGGATACATATGTTCTGTTTTGATAAAAAACAGCAGTTTCGTAGCGCGCTACGAAACTGCTGTAGATGACTGTTTTATAAGAAAACAATGAAGTTGATGCTGAGGTCAGCAGATTTTGAAAGGAATGCCTCGAGGGCAGGAAAGAGACCATACAAGGCTATCTAAGCATTCAAAGAGTGACAGGTGTAAGTGTTGGAGAAAAAGGTAAAATATTTTGTTTTTTGCTAAAGTGTTCCTAAAGCTACTTTATGACCGAATTATTAGGGTTCTGATAGGGTTACCGGAATTTTGGGTTGTACACCTGTTCAGTCCACCAAGCATCCAGATCATGAGGCATATGGTGTTATGCATGGTTATTAAAGGTATTAAATAGCTTGGAGCATGGTCTTTTAGTAATGAAGACTGATGGAAGGCAGGGACCGTGAAAACAGGGCACACATCTTCACCAACTAATGAGTCATCTGCACAGCTAGTATCCAAGGCAGCTCGTTCAGTGAATGCTTCTCCAATATATCTCGGCCACAACAGAAAGGGTACAGGTGTTAAAGCTCAAGAAAGGCATCATGCACACGAGGAGATAGAATTAGAGTTTCAATATGATTAGGACTCTATGTATTTACTGCACAATACCTGATGTATTTAATAAATTTGTTTAAGAATAGATAGGGTTAGTTAATGCTAGGCCATCGAGCTCCCCTCATGCTGGAGGAGGAGTCTCAAGTAGTTTGAGTTTTGGTTTTCCTATATATAGGAGAAACTCTGATGTAAGTGGGGTTGGAAAATGTTATAGAAGAAGACTACTTTTGTAAATGCTATGCAGGGACTGATATATATAGAAGCAATTGGACTTTTCTGAAGCTGAGATTCTTAGTGTACTTCAGTGAGCTTTATCTTTTATCTTTCGTATGTTTTACTTCCATAGTCTTAATGCTTATTACTCAG
>APFE031523170.1:81554-97584 GCA_000404065.3 Pinus taeda | reverse complement strand
ATTGGATGTTTACAGTTTGCTATTCTTTCAATCATGCATGTATCGGTAATATAAAAGAGAAGTGCGATATCGCTTTATCAATTACTTCGTTCAACTATTTGAATGAAGCAATTATCATTTAAATGAATATCTTTGTTTATTGCATAGTGTCATCTATATGCCTATCAGCAAACATAGATATTATTAAACATTGCACTTAAAGAATAGAAGCTTCCCGGGATAAAATAGTCATTTATGTTTTTACTTATAGAATAAGTCTTCCATTTATTATCACTTGTTAGAAAACCTATCATTCATTCACCCCTTTATATTCACTATTAGGAAACTGGTCCCATTATATCCAGTCGGAGCCACCATCCCAAACGGAAAAGGAGCTGTATTAAGGTCCGGACCGGGTGGTTATCCCCCGATGTTGATGTAACGATTTTCGGGGCATCAACAGGTCCTGAGACCAGAGGACAAGTTAGTGGTGAGCTCTTGATGGATTTACAAGGTAAAGAAAGCTGAAAATGGTAGTGTGGAGAATCATAAAGCCATATTTGTGGCCCATGGATTTTCACAGGTAGAGGGGCTTAACTATGATGAGACATTTTCTCTTGTTGCAAGGTACTCATCGATCATATCTATATTGGCACTATCGACGCAGATGGGTTAGAAGATACATCATATGGATATTAAGACAACCTTCCTTAATGGAATGATTGAGGAATAGGTGTACATACAGAAGCTTGAAGGTTTTGAGTCCTTCGACCGTGAGTCGCATGTGTGTCAGCTCAAGAAAGCGTTGTATGGGCTGGAGCAAGCACCATGTTCTTGGTACACCAAGATGGATAGCTACTTCACCGGGTTGGGCTTCACGAAGAGTGAAGTGGATGTGAACCTGTACCATATAGTGGTGGAAGGTAAACTGTTGATCATTGTACTTTATGTTGTTGATCTCATACTAACAGGTAATGATGAGTTGATCAAGCCTTTCAAGGAGGATCTTGCAAGAGAGTTTGAGATGAAGAACATGGAGCTCATGCATTATTTCCTTGGAATGGAGGTATGGTAAGGTGATGGAGAGTTGTTTGTGTCTCAAGGCAAGTATGTCAATGAGATACCCAAGAGATTTCACATGGAGAGTAGCAAACCCATGGAAGCTCCTCTAGCAGGTAACTGGAGGAAGGAATATGTTACTTCAGGGGAAGTAGTGAAAGCTACTGTTGGGTCATGAAATTGTCATTCATTTCCCTTACACTTTCACTATTATGTCCATTATATCACCTCCATTTCACTACCATGTCACTACATTCATCTCATTTTCATTATCATTGGGTCACATTTATGTTTTTCCAAACTTTATTAATTCTTAGCCTTTTTAAGTGAATTTGTGGTTAAAAATTAGAAAATAATGTGCATATGCTTATACCTAACAAGTGGATTGAGATTGTTGACATGTGTAGGTCAAAAAGAGGCTTCTAGAAGACCTTTATGTGGCACCCTAAGGCCGTATTCGAATTTGAGTGGAGAGGATCATGGGATCATGAGGATATGTGTTACATTTCCTATTTGTATTGAAACTCTAAAAAGACATGTGTCTTATCATTTCCTATTTTGATTAGGACTCTAGAGGTAGAGGGAGAGATTCATGGACTCTCATTAATGAGATGACTTCTCATATTTTTGTATAAATAGGAGATCTCTCTCCTTCATTTGTTAGCTTTTTAGTTTTAGCTTTTGTAGCTTGGAGCTTGTAGTTTTTCCTTGATGGCTTTGAAAAGCTTTGGAGAGCTTCGTTGTACTTTGTAATTTTGAAGAATTTGAATAAAGCTTTGATGTTCTCAACATGGAAGGAGATGTGAAGTAGATGTCATGGAGCATATTAGAATGTAAGGTAGAGTACATTTTATTTTGTAGTTTTGCTTTGATTTCATTCAAGTATGTCATTCGATTGTTTTCAATTTTTAAAGTTTAGATTTTCCATTCATGCAATTTTAATTTATGCAAGTGTGTTCAATCAGTTGATCGTAGATTTATCTAACTGTGTAATCTATGCTTAACAAAATAGTCCAAGGAAGCATTTCCCAATTGGTGATTAGAGCATCAAAGCACACAGTAGATTAGTTTTTCTTTACATGTTTCTTGTATTTGCTTATTAGATTAGTCACTCATCACATAAATGGATATTTCCAGAGCCTTTAGTTGATGGTTTATTGTCAAGCTAATTGGCGAAATATTGAGTTTATGAATGATATTTTCTTGTTGTTCAATACCTTTTCTTTCTTAATTTAGTCACTCATGTTATAAGCAAATATTTCCGAAGCCTTTAGTTGATGACTAAACTTCAAGCTAATTGGCGAAGTGTTATGTTTATAAATGAGTTTACTTGATGTTCATTAGTTTAGAGTTAGATAGTTTAATGTGATTTTCTCGTGTTATAAGTTAATATTTATGGAGCCTTTAGTTGATCACTGATATTCAAGCTAATTGGCGAAGTATTATGTTTATAGATATGATTACTCGCTGATCATTAGTTTAAAGTCAGTTTCAGTTTTATTTTTGCCTTTAGTTTAATTGTAGTAATTTTATCTTTGCTTTCTTGGACTTCATTTAGCTGTTATCATTTTTGCTTTCATTTCATAGACATTTTGTCGGCTTAGATTAATCTAACTGTTCAAAGTTTTGATTTGTTTCATTTTCTCCTTTCTTTAGAAATTAGATTTTAACATTAGAAGTCATTGGATTTAATTGTCCATTAACATTTAGAGATTTCATGTAGAAACATAACTTTCTTAGATTAATTTCCTTAAGCATAAAAAACAAAACCCCAAAAAACAACATAAACTATAAAACAACGAAGTAAGAAAAAGGGTTAACTAAGCACATATGGTGCACCACACTTCATCAGTTTATGACACCCGGATTGATAATTTATGTAGAACAATTTAAGACGTTAAATTGACTAGACAGCTACTATTTACAGGAAGCATGTGGGTTCATTCATATACTTGGTGAACAAGTGACCACATATGTGTTCTGTATTTAACCAACTTAGTCAAGCAATGGTTAGGCCTACCAAGCTATATTGGAAGGTAGCAAAGCATGTGTTGAGATACCTCAGGGGCACTTCTTAGTATGGACTATGGTATAGACAAACAGAGGCAGTGAAGCTTCAAGGCTTCACCGATGTAGATTGGGTGAGGAGTCCATCCAACCGGAAGAGCACATCAGGAGGAATTTTTAGTATTGGGTTAGCGAGAGTTTCTTGGTATAGCAAGAAATAGATATTGGGTGCACTCAGTTCGGTAGAGGCATAGTACATGGTTGTGAGTCAGGCAATATGTGAGGCCATCTAGATGAGGAAGATCATGGTTGGTTTGTTTGGTCAGCAGATGGATTCAACTATGATAATCGGAGTTGTATCAAACTCATTGAAAATCTATTTTCTCATGATCAATCCAAGCATATTGATATCTTATATCATAATCTCAAAGATTGTGTATTGAGGTGGATTATGTTGTTAGAGTACATTTCCATGGAGGAGCAAGATGCTTACATTTTGAGAAAGACATTATCATGATGTAAATTCGAATTTCACAAAGGCATGATCGGGGTAGCTGATAATCCCCTTCTTGTTGAGAGGGAGTGTTGAGAAATGGCAACAAGAAATTCCAATTTAAATTTTTCCTTGAATTTAAATTGTGAATTAAAATCGAATTCTATTCTCGCATAAACTTGTAAATAGTTAATTAAGTTTAATTAACTTAATTATCTTAGGAATTTCGAGTTAGAAGTCTTTTGGAAGTCATGTATATGTCCAAGATGAGTTTAATTGTGAGTTGTAATTAGATAACTCAGTTTACTGAGTTATGTTTAGTTAAATTAGTTTGAAACTGTTTATGGAACTAATAGAGAGTTAACAGTCAGTTGGTGCACTAGTGCATCCACAAGTGTCACTCTAGTTAACTAAAGATTCCCTCATGAAAAACTCATGCATGTCGATTATGAGAAAGACCCAGTTGAGACTAAAGTGCAGTGATAGTGTACTATCAGTTAGATGAATTACTAAGTTGTAAATATCATGCATGCAATCAAGAAGATGACCTAATTTAGGGTTGCACTATTTTGGAAGCATGAATTCACTTTAAATACGGGGTATTCATCCTAGGGATTGTGCAAGAGATTAGGAACTTGGCAGGCATTGGAAATTGTCGAACTGTTGGCTAAAAGCGGGCTTTTGAGGCAAAGAGTTGAGCATACTTGTGTAGAATTGTTCTTGTCAGAACAAGATTTATATCTTCACTCATATTTTTTATTAATGCAATATAGATAATAGGGGTTTTGAGTAGTGGATTTCTCGAGAGAAACTTAGTGTTATGTGTCATTGATTTATTTTCTTCTTGTTCATATTGTTTTCATCGATCTATTAACTTCCACTGGTTGAAAGTAGATATAGATTCTTGTCTTGTGCTTTAATGCATTGCATAATCTTGTGAATCTATAGGAAATTTTATAGTTCATTCAAGCGAATTTAAGTGTTCCGTTTTTGTCCTCTTCTAGCATGTAAAAAAATTTACACGTGGAAAGGATTTTACCAAGGTCGTCGTTTGGTTGACCCAAGTAAAAACCATAAGCGTGGAAAGGATTTTGCAGTGGTCATCATTTGGTTGACCGCAGATATCGAGCAGCTTCTGCGGTTTGCCATCTTCACTGTCTATCTAATGGACTTCACGCTACTTGAGCTATATCGTTGGGGGACACTTTTTCTGACGGTCACTTTCCCAATGATCGGTTTATGTTATGCACTGTAGATTCATTCAGTGAGACTTTGCACGGAACCATCATGAAAAGGAGATTCGAAGACTAGCGACGAAGATCATCCTGAAATTAGTCAAAACAAATCAGAATTGCATTCAGGTTTCGGCCATCCATGGGTCCTTGGAATTGATAACCTATTTGTTGTATGATAGCAAGCAGATCGAAATGCATTGGAGAGATTATAATAATTTGAATAATTTTCACAGGCAATATAGTGTTCCCTAATACAAATATTCGATTTTCAGGGCAACCCTTATCCCGATTGTAGATTCTCTAAATATGTTGATGTGGCTACTCGAGCCCAACTCTCCGTTTCCATTTAAATGGACGGACGTTCACGTTTATGACTAAAACCACTTATGGCTGGAAAAGTTTTGCAACCAGGACTCTATCCTGTACTTTGTATTGTTTTGCGTTTGTTATGACTTATATCGTCCATACAATACTCCAACCATCTAGTGTGTATTGTATTGCATGTGTTACTATCTTCCCCCTCTCTTCTTCTGTCTCATGTGAATCTCGATGCATGGAATGTTGTGTCATCAATGCCAATTCTTTATATATTGTTTTAGTTCTCCCATCGGCCAATCTTGATGCATGGAATGGTGTGTGACCAATGCCAACTCCTTGGCCAACTCCTTGTATATTGTTTAAATTCATCGAGTTATTCTCATTCATAGTGAATGACATTCAAAAAGTGATGTTTCAGATTGTTGAACAAATATGAAATGTTCTGGTTAAAAAGTTTCAAATTGATTTTGATATAATAATATTTTATCAACTAAATATGAAATTTTTAAAAAGATTTTTAATGAGGAATTTAAATGGTAATATATATGAAAATGTTTAAACAATTAGGGTGAACATATATTCATGTAAAATATTTATTCACTTAATTGACTAGCGATAATAATCCAGACACCCAAAATCAAGCTTATAACTTTTCAACTCTCTGGGTTCATTAACTTAAATTTTAAGAAATCTAAACTTCTTTACCTAAAAAAAGTATGAAGTTATGTAACACCATATTTTGAGACTAATCCACTCATGTATTAAAGCAATGCATATTTCATAATCTTATCATGTTGCAGTGATTTGATTTTTTTTTAAGCTATGATCATAATTTTATTATGATATCAAATTTTAAATTCACAAATTTTTTTATTCGAGTATTTAATTTATTGTTTTTTCTTCAAATTATTTAGTTAATCTTTAAAATGAACATATTCTCTAATGAATTTCAATCATAACTTTAGATCTTAGATTTTTGTGATCCATATTGATAATAAGTTTTTTTTTCTTCAAATTATTTATTTAATTTTGAAAATAGAACTTATTCTCTAATGAGCCTCAATCATAACCTTAGATTTTAGACTTTGGTGATTCATATTGACAATAAAGATTTTAGACTTTTGTGATCCATATTCATAATAAGTTTGTCTTTTGGATTACTCACATTGTAGAGATTTGGTCGACTTTTCGAACCTACTAATGTGGTTCATCCTCAAGATAAATGGTGAAGCATCCTTGCCCAAAATTAGTCATTAGGAACTAGCCATTAGGAAAAGGTTATTAAGAATTAGTTAAGGAGGTATAATATTAAATTATTTATTAATTGTTTAATTACAATTTCAATGTTCTTATGTAATAAATTAGTGTTTATAATGATATAATATAATATAATACTAAATTAATGGAATAAAATTTTATTTATTAATAATTTATTTTCAATGTCAATGTTAAATCTTAATTATAATTATAGAAGTATTTATTTACAAGTTATAAATTGGTAATTCATAGAATAAAGAAAACAAAGAGTTAAGCAGCTAGAATCATATTAATAATGTAATTATTAATAATAAAATTAAAACTTATATATATCTCGAAGAACGGGGGTGGTGTAAGAATAACGGGAAGGATGACGAGGAAGGTTGGCATTTGAATTTATGTCTTGGTATGCTATTTGGATCCTGGGTGGTATACTGTGTGTAAGCGTAAGCGACGACGGGGGACCTTTAGCACTAGAGGGTGGTATTCGATATTCTTCTGTGACTTTTGGTATGGTGAATTCAGTAGAATTTTTTTCCCAAGATATCTTGGGATTTATTGCACTTGCATTGTGAGGATGTTGGTAAACGAGGGAAATTGTTATTTCTCTTTTCTATGGTTTTTAGCATGTTTGAGTGGTTGGGTTGAGAGAGGAGCCCAAAGGTGGTATCACGGGAGGTATAGCTGGGAGTGGTAGTGTCTCTAGGTGGAATTCGCCATTTCTGAAGCCTTGCCTAGAAATTGGCATGACTGGTGGTTTGGTGGGTGGTTCATGGTGGGTGGCGGTGACAGTAGAGTCGTCCTCGTGGAATACACAGGGTCGGCATCCTGGTGCGGGTTATGTGATGATTCTTGGGCAGCGTTGTCTTGGGGCATGTTCTCCCTACCTTTCCTTCTCCTGTTGCTCGAGCTCCTGACGAGATTCCCATATGGTGGCAAGGCGGTGGTTGGGGGACAGTTGGTGGCCTGCCGAGGCATGTTAAGAGTGTTGGGAGGCATGGCTCTCAGGGGTGGTGGCCGGGGCAAAGTCCAGCAAGCCGGAATTTGAAATTTGTTGTTGTTGGCCCTCTTGACTCGAGCCAAATGAAATTATCCGCACGATGTGGGCGCTCCTCCTTTTTGGCCATGCCAGAATCTGTGGGCTCAGATGAATTAGTAATAGCTTTGGTTGGCGCATGCCGGGGTGGCAAGACTATCAATTGCTCCTCAAGTGCTGTCGTTGGATCGTGCAGTGGTTGTGGTGGAGGAAAGCAGGGCTCCAATGGTAGCGATAGTGTGCGAGAAAAGAAAACTTAGCGTCGAGGTGGCGGACGACGAGGAGGAACAACTAACCTAGGCTCTGGGCGACATGCACCTCCCAACCCATAGGAACTTCACACCGTTGTTTGGAAAATTACTGAGAAAAAATTCAAACTCTAATGGATCGGGTGGGCGCAGCGGAATGGGTTTGTTGGGAGGAGCATGATGATTGGATGGATACGCTGGATAGGATGCACTACTTCTAGTGTCAGGTCAGGGAGAAAGTGGTGGAGGTTTGGCAAGGCCAAAACCACCTTGCAAAAAAATTGGAAAAGTGGGAGACTTGCCTAGCGCACTTCGAAGGGCACGTCTAGTGCAACTTCCATCCCCCGCCTCCTCTAGGAACAACCCTGAACAACCTAGCTTCCATTATGTCGGATGACTAGTATGCTTTCAGGTGTTTTTTCATGTATTGTCTATCTTTTGGTTCCTCTGGCCCTCTCGTGTGTGGACATTTTCCTTAGCCTCCTTTTCGTATTTTTGTCACTTGTTGCAAACATTGGTCAACAAACCCGGTTGGGGTGAGACCACCTGCTTTTTGCTCTATTGGTTGTACATCTTTTTCTCCGTATGAATAGAATATGGACTTAAAAAAAAAAAGGTTTAAAGTAATAAAAATAATGAAATTCAATTTGTTATATTGTAATTTAATTTTTATTAATAAAATTATGAATGCTTTTTTTAGGTAAAAGAAAATCATAATATAGATAATTAAGATCTATTTGACCATATAAATTAAAACAATGATTTTGTAACCATATCTAAATTTACTTAAAAAAAAAAAGATCGAAGTTATTTTATAGTGATTCACTTTTCTGTTGAAGAGTGGATGGGAGCACCAAAAGTATGGATGTGCCCAATTGTTGTCAGATTCTTCCATGCCAAATCACATAGAGTTGCCATGTACAATTTGGGAAAATTGCACAAGGTTTTCCATACCACAACGTTGTGTCACAAGGCCAAGTTCAAACCAAAGGTCCCTCCCCACGATTGCATGGCAACATATGTTGCACGTCTTAATCGATCTACCACGTCAAAGCTTCTACAATTAAGAGAAATTAAAAAGATAACCACTTTCAAAGAACTCGCTCCATACAATCCTAACTAGTTATCTTCTAGGGTGGCGCTACCAATTCCCTCTTCTGTAACAGTTTTGTTAGTGATGTTTTCTCATCAACCTGATCGTGTGTTCAGATCCCTCATGGGCTCTATCATAGTGGATGTCATTGGGGGCATAAACTCTTATTTCTCTAGTTCTCACAACAAACCTTCGGATCGAGTAGATCATATTGAGGGGAAATTCAATATAAAACCCATGTCTCGGATTGCGATCATTTTGACTTCTGATATGGAAAATCAAGGGAAATATTTTTTGCTACAAGTTTCTCCTATTCTCTAGGGGTTCTTTCAATTTGTAGGTCAAAGTTGTTGTTCCCATCTCTTCACTCACAGCCAAAACTTAAGATCTGATAGGAATCCTTGTTGGTTGCTTTTGAATCATACACGGAGTTGGGAAGCTTCAAGATTGAATATCACTCAATGAGTATGATATTGCCAAAGATGCCTCAATTTATCTAGTCTCTAGATTACTTGGGGGAGACTTTAAGGTTGGGGTGTGTCATCCTCTTCTCAACCCAAATCTTTAAGGGTTCCCTAAAACCATGGCTTTCACCTCAAAATTCAAAAGATCTCTCATGGTCATCATTTGTCGTTAATCGGGTGGTAGACCCTCTATATGTTTATGTGGATGATCTTGTAGCCATCTTGAATTATATAGATTATGCGTGTCAGGAACTTATTTGTCAATTGAATGGATTTTGGCCTTCAAAATCTATGCTTCATTAATGGGTGCATCAAAACTGGTTCCCACATAGGATGTTGTACTTTTGTTCAAAAGGATTTTTTGTGGTACCTTTTAGAAATTTAGAGGACCATCAAAAGGTGTTTGATCAAGGACAATGGTTTGGGGGTCGATCTAGGATTTCATTTCAACCATGGTTTCCTAATTTTAATCTTATTTATATGACATCTCTAGCCACTCCAATCTAAGTAAGGCTTCCCAAGCTCCCCATTCATTTGCTACAACCGGGCATCTTATCCAATATAGGGTATTTACTAGGCCACATTATTAAGATGAACATTAATAGTCTTGAGAAGGGGTGTTGAGGGTGTCGTTATGTCAATAGGAGAGCGAGAGGATGGCCCAAGAATGTGATCTATGGATGTGGGGAGAAAACAGGAAATTGTATGAGGAGAATGTGTCAAATCTAATAGAGTCAATTGTTGATAAGGAGGTGGAAGGTGTGTTTTAACTTCCTTTGTTTGGGCTCATATTTGGAAACCCTCATATGGGTCCTTCGAGAAGTCGATTTGTTCAACATCCATCTTGAGAAAAAAATGTCCAAAACCAACTAAACAAGGATTGTGGTTGAGGATCCCAGCAAGGCAAGCCCCAAATATGAGATTAGAAGTCCTTAATCAAATACATCCATGAATTTTAGAGTGCCTCTGGAGTTGCAAAGCTCCTCTGTAACTAGTTATCTCGTATATATTTAATGTACATACATACATGTGTCAGAACACACACACACACACACACACACACACACACACACACACACATATATATATATATGTTCTTTATTGGGTTTTCATTTCTTTTGAAGATTTCTCTCAATTTTCATTTTGTTTGGAACATTTACGTGTTTTCCCTCTTTCCTAGGACTACTCCTCTTGGTATTTTACACTAGTCTCTATTAGGTAAAACCTTCTTCTTTTCAATATCTGATGCCTCTTCCATCTCATATGTAGTGTGTTTTTCTAGCTTCCTTAGGGAACTAGTTTCCTTTACCCTTATACATTTTACATTTATCTCATTAACTCCAACATATATTTTCTGTTATCCTAATGGGGTAGCAATAAGAGAATGGTTCTATTCATTAATACGATGATTGAAAAATGATATAGGATAACAACCTTCCAATAATATACACCCTTAGTGGAAATTCAAACCAACCAGAAAGAACATATGTGTTATAGCCTAATACATACCTAGTGATGTAGATTCCTCCCATTTCCTCCAAATCTAGCTTAAGCATCACTTAGTTCCATCAAACTTAAATAATGTGAGGCAATATAACTAAAACAAATTAGTCTCGAGTATCTAATCAAAATGAAATCAATGACAGGGTGATGATTTCTTACCTTGAATTAAACCATCCTTTACACTAAATAAATAGAGTATTTCGTGTAAATAACATAATTGTGATACTATAGCACATGATTGCTAAAAACTTTAAAAATTAAAAATTAAATGCACACAAAGGCCACACTAATAAGCCTCCAAATTTCAAAACTTTTCCCACATAAGAAAATTCCATACATGGGATCTACAAGGACCCCATACTCAATCATGACCTTTGAAATCTACCAAGAGTAATAAGTCTTCCTCCAAATAAAATGTGATTATTTTGAAGAAATGGAATTAATATATTTCTTCAAAATATCCTAAGAATAAGGAGAAAGTGCTTAATGACCCTCCAAAGTCTCCTCTTAAAGTTTCCAAAAGGATTTCTACCATTGAAGGTGCCCGATGAACTATTGGATATTGAGTTAGGATTTTTCTCTCTCTCTCTCCAAAATGGAGTTTCGTTTGACTAATTACCTTCTTGACCTCATTTTACTAAATATATTTTTTCCCAAGGAAAAATCGTAATTTTATTAATGAAAACAAAATTACATGTTGTAGATGCTCACTTGAGCATTCATCCAAACCAGTGGAAAATGGTGTTCACAAGACAATACAAATAAAAAAAAAATACACTGAAAAGGAAGAAAAATCGTTACCCTTTTCTCCCTTTCTTATTTCTACCTTCTTCCATCCTTCATGATATGGGGTGGTCATTACGAGTGCTAGCAGGTTCTCTTCAGTTATCCTTCTAGATTCCTTATCCGAATATGAATTTTTAGAAACTTGGTGTCGTTTGAATCCTCCCGTCTCTTTTTCTTCAGGTATCTTTTCCAGATGCATTGTTGGAAATGAAGTACTTGTTGCTTATGAATAGCATCCCCATTTTCCCCACTTTCTTGTGGATTATGGGTTACGTCTTTAGTAGGGGAGCCAATTTCTTCCTCATCCTCTTTGTCTTCAAACTGTTGTTCTTGAAATTGTCATCCCTTGGGTTTCTTCCTCGGTTTATTTTTCCTTATTGGATATTTCTTGGCCATAGGACATGTATTTTATAGATGTCTTGTTTGTTGACATATACGACACCTAAAAAATGTGTTTTTAGAATCTAAAAACTGAGTCCAACACTAGTTATATGTCAAAAGCATGTGGTCTGGCAATCCTTTGTTGACGATGTCACCTACTGCAAAATATGTTTTCAACTAGCAAAAAAATGAAAATGGGCAAATAATTTTGTATTCATCTTCCAAACCCCAAAAAGACTCAAATTCTAAATTGGACCCTTTCCATGGGAAATTTCTCAGAATAAGCTTTCCAACAATATGTGGAAGTCCAAAAATGGACTCCTAGATCAAAAGTTATGGTCTTCTAAAGTTCAAGGATTAAAGGCTCAAGGAAAGAAGGAATATCAAAGGTCTGATATCGGAGATTGTATATCGGAGGTTTAGGCACATTGGTGATCTACGCATAAAGACTTCAGGTATACTGGAAATCACAAATCGGTGATTGCACTCAGAGCAGCATGGCATATCGGCGCATCGCATGTCATATGTCTAATATATGGGACGTCGATCATATCGGAGTTCGGAGCACATCGGCGATCGCACATCAGTGATACAAAGTAGATCAACGATCGCGTATTGGTGGTCGTAGAATCCGAGATCTCATGCATCATAAGAAGAAGATCTAAGCATCAATCAATTGACGATCGACAATAAGAACTTTTGAACAGGTGACAACCTTTTAAATTGTGATATCGTATAAAGTTCTGATATAGTGTAAAACCATCGGGGAACTCAAAAATAAGTTTACAAAGGATCTCATCACAAAGCTAAGGGTGAATTGGTCCTTTTCTCTCTCCCACAGCAGGATGCATGGCAGCACAGGATTGGCTCCGATAATGATGTGTAGCAACACAAGGTTGGCTCCGATAAGGACACATGTCAGCTGATGACAACATGATGTGGCAGTACGAAGGGACACGTTGCAATCTGTTTTGGTGTATTGAGGGGCCTATGGGGGCATATTTGGGTGACAAGTGTCACCACTCAGGAAGTGCCATGCGGCATTGATGACGTCATGTTGGAGATCGCATATCGGAGGTTGATGGATGTTAGCACTTTAAAGTAGTGGACACATGAAAAAGTGTCGATAAGGAGGCTCTGATATAAAGGCTAGCACACAGTCACAAGAAGAGTCAAGGAACTAAGGGCTAAGCACAAATGATGATTGGCGATCACAATTTTCAGGAGGATGTACCAAGGACGTTGATATGAAATCATTGATTTGTCGACCTCTGATAGTTGGCCAAGTACGTAGTCTATGTTAGAAAAATATATATTACAGAGCAATGGAACACATAAAATATTGCAGAAATATAAACACAGAACATGCATAAAACAAGAGAGACACAGATATACGTGGTTCACCCAATTTGGGCTACGTCCATGGAGAAACATCCAGTCCTTCCTTTTATATTATCCAACAAACTGGAGAGATACAACCTACATCAGAACCGCTCTAATTCCCTCTTCGCTCTCACATAATCTCCTCTCTCTTTCTCACTCAAAATAAATATCTACATAGATGCAATACAATTCCCTCATATATAGCGAGATGTTTCCTTCTAGGGCAAAAAACCCTAAATTAAGCATAATTTCTACCGTCAGATCTCTGCCTAATGAACGACCCAGATTGATTACGGAATTACAACATTTTACAAGGCAATTTTACATCTATTTTTAGCTCCGCCACATTATGAACTGGGGTCCAATGTGGTGATACCTCTAAATAAAGAAGATAATCAGGCTCCACACCCAACAATCTCCCACTTGGAGAATAATTATAGCAACTTCACTACTGCTTCATTTGTTGGAAAATGACTCCACTTTAGACCTGGTTGTTTCTCATCTTCATCATCATACTTGAAGACCAATTGAAACTGAGCAGAATCTCAGTTTCTCCCTAGTTACAACTTTTGTTATCATATCTGCAAGATTTTGGCTAGTGTGTATCTTTTCTAGCTTCAATTGTCCATCTTCCAACACTGACCATATGAAATGGTACTTGAGTTGTATATGTTTAGTCTTGGAATGAAATGCAAAGCTATTTTCAAGATGTATGGCACTCTAGTTGTCACTGTATAACCTGCCCAACTCCTGCTTCTTACCCAATTAATCTAGAAACCTTTGTAACCAAATCATTTATTTACTAGCCTTTGTAGCAGCAACATGCTTTTCTTCTGTTGTTGAGAGTGCAACAACACTTTGTAGTTTTGAAACCCAACTAAAAGTTGTTCCACCTACAGTAAAAACATACCTCATTGTGCTCCTCCTTTATCTCTATCACCTGCCATATCTACATCAACATATCCCTGTAGAGAACTTTTTGAACCACCAAAGCATAATGCTTGATTTTTGGTACCTCTCAAATACCTGAGAATCCACTTCACCACCATCCAATGTTCTTTTCCTAGATTGTTCATGTACATGCTTACAACTCCCACTGCATGTGCAATATCAGGCCTTGTACAGACCATTGCATACATTAAGCTTCCAACTATTGATGCATATGGAACTTTAGACATATAGGCCATTTCTTCCTTAGTCTTGGGACACACCTCCTTACTTAGTTTGAAATGGCTAGCCAAATCTATACTAATTGGTTTTGCATTCCGATTAACAAACCTTTTCAACACCTTTTCTATGTACTCACTTTGAGACAATGTTAATTTTCAATTCTTCCTGTCTCTAGTTATTCTCGTACCAAGGATATGTTTTGTAGCACCCAATTCCTTCATTGCAAATGAGTTTGCCAATTTTGTTTTGAGCACATTTATTTCCTACATGTTAGAACCTGCAACAAGCATGTCATCTACATACAATAACAATATAATATAGCTGCTATTATTTTTCCTTTTGAGATAAACACAATGATCAAAGTGACATCCAGTATAACCTTGTTCAAACATAAACCTGTCAAATTTTAGATACCACTGCCTTGGAGCCTGTTTTAAGTCATACAAGCTCTTCTTCAACCTACACACTAGTTTTTCCTTCCCTTTGACCTCATATCCTTGTGGCTGCTGCATATATATCTCTTCCTCCAAATCCCCATGGAGAAAGGTTGTCTATACAACTAACTGCTCAAGATGAAAACCTTCAGCTACTACTAGACTCAAAATAGTTCTGATTGAAGTCATTTTAACAATGAGAGAAAATATCTCATCAAAGTTTATATCCTTTTTCTGTGCAAACTCCTTCATCACAAGTCTAGCTTTACACCTTTTTCTACCTCCATCTTCTTCCTCCAACCTGTAAACCCATTTATTCCGCAATGTCGTTTTACCTGTAGGCAACCTGACTAAGTCCCAAGTCTGGTTATGTGTTAAGGAGTCCATCTCTTCTTTCATGGTTTACTCCCACATTTTCTTGGTTTCTACCTACACTGCTTCTTCATAACATTCTGGTTCACCAGATCTGTCAACAATACATAATATAATGAAGGAGAGTATCGTTCAGGGGGTCTACTTATCCTGGTAGATCTTCTAAGACCACTTTCAGGCATTTGAGGTGCTTGTTGCTGTTGTGGTTGTTGTTGTTGTTCTGGCTGTTGATCATTATGATTTTTAGGCACCTTCACTTTTTCTCTGATCTCATAAAGCACTGTGTATTCTCCAAAGCACTGTGTATTCTCCATTTTCTTTTTCATGTTTCTTTTCCTGCATCTGATCCTTATACAAAACTTTTTCATTGAATATGACATATCTGCTTCTAATGATTTTGTGTTTTTCATAATCATAAAAGCGATAACCAAAATCATTAACACCATATCTAATAAATGTACATTTCTTTGATTTCGCCTCACGCTTTGTTCTATTTTCTTTATTAATGTGGACAAAGGCTTCACAATCAAAAGTCTTTAAAAATGAGTAGTTTACCTTTTTACCTGTCCATGCCTCCTCTCGAATACCACCATCCAAGGAAATTGAAGGCCCTCTGTTTATTAGATAAACAGTAGTATCTACGTCATCTGCCCAAAATTGTAAAGGCAATCCCGCATGCAATCTCATGCACCTTGCACACTCCATGATTGTCCTGTTCATCCTTTCTAACACACCATTTTCTTGTGGTGTTCCTGGAACTGTCTTCTCTCTGTGAATTCCATTCTCTGAACAGTACCTATCAAACTCTTTGC
>APFE031523170.1:62819-81534 GCA_000404065.3 Pinus taeda | reverse complement strand
GATCTGAGACACTTCAACCTTTTTCCTGTCTCATTTTCAACCAAAGCTTTCCATTTCTTGAAAGTATCAAATACATTAGATTTATTTCGAATACAATAAATCCAGGTTTTTATGGTTGCATCATCAATAAAAGTAACATAATAACGATAGCCACCGAGAGATGATAACTTAGCAGGTCCCCATACATCTGTATGCACAAGCTCTAATTTTTTGCTCTTCTCTTCTTTCCCAACTATGAGGAATCTAACTCTCTTCTGTTTTCCATAAACACAATTTTCACATAATTTTAAATCAACATGCTTCAAACTTGGCAAAAAATTTCTTGAGTGAAGAATCTGCATCCCCTTCTCACTCATGTGCCCAAGCCTATGATGCCACAACATCGTATCTTCTCCTGTAGAGGTTAAAGCATTAACATTATTAGAAATACCATTGCATAAATACAATGTACCAACATTTTCTCCTTTTGCTAGTCCCAGGGCTCCCTTAGTGACCTTCTAGGTTTTATCTGTAAAAGTAGTCACACAACCTTCACCTCCCAACTGCCCTGTTGGAGTCATATTTTTCTTCAGATTTGGAACACGCCTTACCTCCTTCAATAGCCATTGATATCCATTTTGTTGTTTTATGAAAGATGTACCCATTCCAATGATTTTACAGGGTTTATCATCACCTAATCGAACCTCTCCAAAATCTCCTTGAACATAATCTTGAAAATGTTTCCTATCAGGTGTGGCATTGAATGAGGCCCCTGAATCTACCACCTAGGCATCAATAATATTTTTTAATGCAAGAATCAAATCATATTGCAACACATCACTTGTCACATTCGCTTCATGATTGTTTTCTTGTTATGTGTCTCCTTCTTTTCCCTTTCAAGACTTGTAGTCTTTCTTCATGTGTCCTTTCTTCCCACATTTCCAGCACACTATCCCTGATCTGGACTTGGATCTGCCTTTCCTTGACTTACTGCGATATCTTGGGCTCTTTCCTCTTTCTATTTTTCTTCCCCTAGTCTCTGCAGTCAAAGCATTACCTAATGTCTCACTGGAGCTTTTCCGTGGCATTTCCTCGCTATGGATTGCACCAACACATCATCAAACTTTAAAGTACTAGATCCAGAGACAGAGTTACTAATGGCCATAACTAAACCATTCCAACTTTCTGGAAATGACCACAAACATGACAGAGCCCTAACTTCATCATCAAAGGTTACCCCTACAGAACTTAACTGACTGGTCACTGTATTAAATTCATTTAAATGGTCAACAACAAATCCACCTTCTGACATCTTCATATTAAATAAACACTTCATAAGAAATACCTTATTTGAGGACGAGGGTTTTTCATATAATTTGGCCAATGCCAACATTAAACCCTCTATTGTCGTTTCCTTTGAAATATTAAAGGCTACCGACACCGCTAAGCATAGCCATATTGTTCCAAGTGCCTTTTTGTCAAGAATATCCCATTTTGTGTCTATCATACTCGCTAGCTTCTTTGTATTTCTGCTCAATGGTAGGTACAGATATTTCTGATACAGATAATCTTCCATCTGCATCTTCCATAGAAGGTAGTTTGGTCGTTAAATTTTTCGACCCTAAACTTACCATCTTCCGTCATTGCTCCCACTCGAACCAGGAACCCTTCTCTCTTGTGAGTTTATAAGCCAAATAGACCTTCAACTCTGATACCAGTTGTTAGAAAATTATATATTACAGAGAAATGGAACACATAAAATATTGCAGAAATATAAACACAGAACATGCATAAAACAGGGGAGACACAGATATACGTGGTTCACTCAATTTGGGCTACATCCAAGGAGAAACAGCCAGTCCTTTCTTTTATATTATCCAGCAAACTAAAGAGATACAACCTACAACAGATTCGTTGTAATTCCCTCTTCGCTCTCACACAATCTCCTCTCTCTTTCTCACTCAGAATACAGATATACATAGACGCAATACAATTCCCTCATATATAAGGAGGGGTTGCCTTCAAGGGCAAAAAACCCTAAATTAAACATAACTTCTACCGTCAAATCTCCGCCTAATGAACAACCCAGATTGACTACGAAATTACAACATTTTATAAGGAAATTTCACATTTATTTTTAGCTTCAGGGGCACTTCCCCCGATCCCCCCCGGGGGAGGGCTCCAAATAATCAACGTTGGCCCCCCTGGACCACCCTGGTGGTATACATTTTATGGGTGGCGTTGCCGCCACATTACAAACTAGGGTCCAATGTGGCGATACCTCTAAATAAAGAAGATAATCAAACTCCACACCCAATAGTCTATAGAGGAAAATAAAATAAAAGGGGCCAAAATATTTAACAAAGTAAAAGGGATCAGGGACACGAGTCCAAAGGCTCTAGCACCTTAGGGCTAAGCACCAAGTCACAGCCCCCCAGCCATATGAGAAGAAATGAAGAAAATTAGGGCTCGTTGTTCTGTAACGCCTTTAAGAGTAAAAGTCCTGATGCAGTAAAGTCTTGGTAGTATGGTACAAAATTATGAATGTGTATGGGTCTACAACTATAGTATTATATGAAGGCATGGTGCAGTGGTAAATCAATATGAGGGCTCAGGAAGACTTAATGCCTCAGCATGGAGCTCCGTTCAGTCATACAATGTAGGACTACCAGGTCAATCTTCGCTTTTTCTTTGTGACAAGCCAACACAGTTGATCGCTCCAACTCTAGAGAATGATGAAGCCAGATAGTTAAGGTGAAAGCAACAAGAACCGACCAAGCAGTAGGAAAGGCACATCATGGAAGAGACATGGCCTTATCAAGGGCAATCTCAGAAATGGAATAGGGATACTTCCTCCATCATCATCTAGTTTTCCTTTCTTATTACTTTTGTAATTTCTGTTTATTTTGTTTGTCTTGCACTTTAAGGAAGGAATCAAATCCTGATTAGATTCATTGTGGGCAACAGAGCTATCGCACGCCAAGATAGCTAGTTAAATCAGATAGTTGGTCCTTGGATGAGATACTTTTTAACTGTTAATTCAAAGCTCCCCCTCTTCTTATAAATAGGGGAAGAAACACTTAATACAAGTTCTAGAATTCTGCACCCACAAGGGTTCAAATTCTGTGATACCACTTTGATTCTAATTTCCTATTCATGAGGGACTCGTGTGATGTATGGCTAAATGTAATGGAATGTTATATTGGACTCATTCTAAGGATTAATGAAACTCTTTCGTGATTCCAATCATGGCTTTCAGCAGTATGTTTTCCCCTCTGTAAATCTCGTTTCATGTATGTTTCTCTTATAGTGAAATTGTGTAATGAAGCTGCTGCTCTCATTCTCTCAAGGTTATATGTATGCTGATAAGTAGTAACAACACCTGTGGTAATTACATATTTACTTGTGTTATTCAATAGCCTACAGTACCTATGGTAATTACAGATTTACTTTTGTTATTCGATAAACTACAGTACATGTGGTAATTACAAATTTACTTGTGTTATTCAATAGCCTACAGTACGTATGATAATTATAGATTTACTTGTGTTATTCAATAGCCTATAGTACCTGTATGAACACAGATTTACATATGCTAATTAGTAACAAATGTATTTATGATGTATAGATCTTGAGACCTTAATTAGCGGTCCATTATTTATGCCATTCCACCTCTTTAGTCTTCCATATTTCTATCGGAACATCGTTGCTTAAGATTATGTATTGTAACTAGCCCTACACACCAAATTCCCTCCTTTATTTCCTCCTCTTCATTTCACTTCAACTCATTTATTAAGCTGCCTATTGTTGTGTGTCGGCCACCAGAACCAAACATTTCTCTTTGAGATTGGCCAGATTTACCCTTGTGCATTTAGATACATGTATTTGCTTGAGTCTACCTTGATGAAGGGCTATTGAACCAAGCCCCCTTTATTATCTTTTTCAAACTTCGTGAAAATTGGAGTGCAGCAGAAAGCCCTACTCATAATATCCAAATGCACTCCTCTCCTTAAGATGTCCTAGGCATTGGTCTACAATCAACCCAGAGGTTGTCTCTAGGAAGATTTTTATATCTTCTGAAGCACTTGTGCTACAGGTGCTAGAAAAAGTGACAACATCTTTATGGCATCATTGTCGAGGAATATATTAGAATATTTTTCCCTCGGTATGACAAATATTTACATTCCATCTTTTATGTGAGCAAGGGAAGTGTGGGTTGAAGATCTATCACCTTGGTGACTCCACTGTTTGAAATTCATTATAAACACCTTGGCAACTCAATTGTCTAAATATTAATTGTAAACACTCTACTGACTCCACTGTCAAGACATGGAGGAGATTAAAATAGGTGAGTATCAAATATCAAGGTAGGGGCACATATCATATGGTTATCCAAATATTTTATGTGGTATATGCCTATTTTAATTGTTGAATTTCTAGAGAACATTGGTAAAATGTCTAGTACTTTGATGTTGGGCTGGTATCATTGGAAGGCTGACCTCACTTGGGTAAAGTGAGCCATATGCCTAAACAAGAGTTGTATATAAATAATATCACTACGTAAATGTTTAATTTCTCGTTTTCACTCTTTGTATTTTTTGCATTTTGGTATCACGAGGAAAGGTCTCCCAGAAGATAAAGTTCCATGGAGGTTTTCTGGCTTTAAAAATTCAACATACTTTTGACTCTATGCCCAATGGTGAAGCTTACTGGTTTGCAGGTTCTCAGTGCCTTGCTAGCAAGGCACTGTACCCAGGTGGAGCCAATGTTTTCACCTGTTGCAAAATATATTTTCAATTGTCAAAAAAATGCAAAAGAGTAGATAATTTTGCAGTAGTCTTCCAAGACTAAAAAAAACTCAAAGTCTAAATTGGACCGTCTCCATGGGAAAGTGCTCAAGATAAGCTTTCCAAAAATATGTGGAAGTCCAAAAATGGACTCCTAGATCAAAATTTATGGTCTTTTGAAGTTCAAGGATTAAAGCCTCAAGGAAAGAAGGAATATTGGAGATCGCATATCGTAGGTTCATGTATGTCGAAAATCGGTGCATAAAGACTTCAGGGATACTGGAAATCACATATCAATGATCACACTGAGAGTAGCATGGAATATCAGTGCATCGCATGTCAGATGTTTGATGTATTGGAGGTCGGGGCACATCGGCGATCGCACATTAGCGATACCAAGTGGATCGGCGATCGCACATCAGCGATACCAAGTGGATCGGTGATCGCATACTGGCAGTCATGGCATCAGGGATCCCATGCATCAGAACAAGCAGATCAGAGCATCAATCAATCAGTAATTAGCAGAACTTTTGAACAGGTGACAACCTTTTAAAGTTGTGATATCACATAAAGTTCCGATATAGTGTAAAACTGTCGGGGAACTCAAAAATAAGTTTACAAAGGATTTCATCGCAAAACCAAGGGAAAATGAGCCCTTTTCTCTCTCCCCCAGCAGGATATGTGGTAGCACAAGATTGGATCCGATAATGACACATGGCAGCATAGGATTGGATTTGATAAGGACACATGGCAGCTGACGTCAGCATGACATGGTAGTATAGAGGGACACGTGGCAATTTGTTTTGGCATTTTGAGGGGCCTATGGGGGCATATCTAGGTGACATGTGTCACCACTCAGGAAGTGCCACGTGGTAGTGATGACTCACGTTGGAGATCGCATATCGAAGGTTGATGGATGTCGGCACTTTAAACCATTGGACACATGAAAAAGTGTCGATAAGGGGGCTCCAATATAAAGGCTGGCATGCAGTCATGAGAAGAGTCAAGGAACCAAGGGCTAAGCACAAAGGTGATCGATGCTCGCAAGTTTCAGGAGGATGCACCAAGGACATTGATAGAAAATCATCGATTTGTTGACCTCTAATATTTGTCCAAGAACACGCTCTATAGAGGAAAATAAAAGAAAAGGAGCCGAAATATTTAACAAAGGAAAAGGGACCCAAGACATGAGCCCAAAGGCTCTAGTGCCTTAGGGCTAAGCCCTAGGTCAAAGCCCCCCGGTCATATGATAAGAAATGCATAAAGGGGCTAAACCAAAGGGGGCCAAAGGAGATCAAGGCTCATTGTTCTGTGATGCCTTTAAGAGTAAAAGTCTCGATGTAGTAAAGTCCTGGTTGTATGGTAAAAAACTCTGAATGCATATGGGTCAGCAACTGTAGTTTTAAATGAAGGCATGGTGCAGTGGTAAATCAGTATGGGGGCTCAAGAAGACTTAATGCCTCAGCGTGGATCTCCACTCAGACATACAATGCAGGACTACCAGGTCAATCTTCGCTTTTACTATGTGACAAGCCAACACAGTTAATCACTACCAACTCCAGAGATTGGTGAAGCCAGACAGTTAAGGCGAAAGCGACAAGAATCGATCGAGCAGCAGGAAAGGAACCTCATGACAGAGACGTGGCCTGATCAATGGCAATATCAGAAATGGCATAGGGATACTTCCCCCATCATCATCTAGTTTTTCTTTTCTTATTATTTTTGTAATTTCTATTTATTTTGTTTGTCTTGTACTTTAAGGAAGGAATCAAATCCTAATTAGAGTCACTGTGGGAAACAAAGCTAATGCATGCCAAGGCAGTTAGTCAAATCGGATAGCTAGCCCTTAGCTGAGATATTTTGTGACTGCTAATTCAAATCTCCCCCTCTTGTTATAAGTGAGGGGAAGAAACACTTAATATAGGTTCCAAAATTCTACACCCGCAAGGGTCCAAATTCTGTGCTACCACTTTGGTTCTAATTGCCTATTCATGAGGGACTAATGCGATGTATGGCTAAATGTAATGGATTGGTATATTGTACTCATTCTAAGGATTAACGAAACTCTTTGGTGATTCCAATCATGGTTGTAAGCAGTATGTTTTCCCTCTGTAAATCTTGTTTCATGTATGTTTCTCTTCTACTGAAATTGTGTAATGAAGTTGTCGATCTCATTCTCTCATGGTTATATGTATGCTGCTAAGTAGTAACAATACCTGTGGTAATTACATATTTACTTGTGTTATTCAATAGCCTACAGTACCTGTGGTAATTACATATTTACTTGTGTTATTCGATAACCTACAGGACCTATAGTAATTACAGATTTACTTGTGTTATTCGATAGCCTACAATACATGTGATAATTACATATTTAATTGTGTTATTCGATAGCCTACGGTACCTGTGTGAGCACATATTTACATATTCTAATTAGTAATAAATATATTCATGATGTATAGATCTTGGGACCTTAATTAGCGCTCCATTATTTCTACCATTCCACCTCTTCAGTCTTCCATATTTCTATTAAAACATCGTTGCTTAGGATTGTGTATTGTAACCAACCCTACGCACTGAATTCCCTCCTTTATTTCCTCCTCTTCATTTTACTAGAACTCCAATATTAAGCTGCCTATTGTTGTGTTTCGGCCACTAGAACCAAAAATTTGTCTTTGAGATTGGCTCGATTTACCCCCTATGCATTTAGATACATGTAGTTGATTTAGTCTACCTTGATGAACGACCATTGAACCAAGCCCCCTTTATTATCTTTTTCAAACTTCGTGACAATTGGAGTGCAGCAAAAAGCCCACTCAGAATATCGAAATGCAGTCCTCTCCTTAAGATGTCATAGGCACTAGTCTACAATCAACCCAGAGGCTATCTCTAGGAAGCTTTCTATATCTCCTTATGCACTTGTGCTATAGGTGCTAGAAAAAGCGACAAAAATTGAGATCCACCTCCACACAAATTATGGCAAAAGTGTAGATTCGTTCTTCGAATCTTTGTGTATCTGTGTTTATGTATCACCCTATGAGATTCTTGATTCCTTCTATCACTTTATGATGCCATAAAGGAAGCAGCAATCTAACCCAAAATGACATTCTAGATACCACCATGGTATTGGCATCAAAATCTAGGAACCAAGGGGTGACAAAAAGTCTTGCATTACCCCCAAAACTAAAGGCCCTCTTGTAATATATACTCTCGTGCCTCCGATGATTCAAAATTTACTATGAAGAAACCCCTGGAACATAGGTGAATCTCACAATTAATTGTCCAAATTATGAAAATCCACTGAAATATATCCATTGGTTTTGGCCAGAAACGATTGAATCTTCCTATGACTATCTGGGATTCATAGGTTTTGCATATATCATTTGCTTATGAGATATCTACAACTAAATTTGGGACTTGATTCATCTGCTCCACAATATAGGGTTTGGGCATATTGAGAGGCTGATATGTTTTAGTTGATGCAATAGAATTCCCTTGGAGGACATCTTTGAATAACGTACCTGCATTTACTGGTCCCTTATTCGGTTCTAATCCTTTGGAACAGGATCTAGGCAGCCCCCCCTTAACCTCAGATTGAAAAAGATCGAGGAATTTCGATCTACACCTTAGCATGGGAGCATCATTTCATTTTCAAGAGATTTTCTTGCACATATTAGACTTTGCATCTCCAGTGGGATGTCTGTTATTTTATAGATATCTCGTTTTAGATCCAATACCAAGAAATCCTTTCGAACCCCTATAAGAAGAGTTCTGCCATTTGGAATATTTTCAAATATTTGAAAGGATTCCTCTTCTCCCAGAGCTACTCTAATATTATTATGTGAACACCTCTATGTCAAATCTGGGCATCTATTTGGTAGATCTGCACTTATTGGAGCTTTAGCGGGTCATCTCATGTCCCTATCTATGTTTAAGAAGGGTCATATTCGTACTGGAATGAGGGATGCAATCAAAAGATCTCTTGAGAACCATTGTTCCAAAAACAAATCTGCAAGACTAGACACTTGCCCGCACTATCCATGATCCTGATCTGTAGGAATCACATTATATCTATAGAGATCAGCCACTGCATGAGGTAGGAGATCTCGTTTTTTTTTGTGGCGGTCCATCTCTCCAATATCAATCTCTCCTGCTAGGAAATGATGCATGCAAGAGCTCATGTCTATTGACATTAGTCCTATTGGATCCCGCGCCACTGGAGTTGATCTTCCATTAATTAGTTTCAACGCAGCCTCCAGATCCCACCATCTCCCTCCCAATACTGATCCTTCCTTTAACACTCAACGAGACACCAGATCGCTTGATCTACCTGTCTGAGGCAAGTCTACACGCAGTGACTATGCCTTCTAATTCACAAACAAAATGTATAACCATGGCATTTGACCCATTCATCACTCCTCCATCTGCCTAGTCTGCAATTACTAGTTCTCGTGATTTTAAAAATGTTATGTCCACGTCACTTTTAGATGGATGGTTGATGTTCCTAATTTTCCTAAATATCATCCTTCATAAACATTGAATGTGTGTCTCCTCGAATCAACCAATTTAATCATTAGCCCTTAGCCTTGTTAATGTCAATGGTACCTTTCCTCCTCAAAATATCAATGCCTTCTCCCTACACTAGCAAAACTCTCTTCCAGTGTCCCATGACCTCTCTTTCCCCCCATATTTATGGTCGGCCTTCACTTTCTTTCTCTTCTTCTTCTCTAGTACAACATTTATCATGTCACATTTATAGAATTTCCTATATACAGATTCTATGGGAATTTTCTAACTATAAGGATCGTGCATTTGAGATCCTCTTTGTTTTTTTCCCTGAGATTGCATCAGGGAAAGGTTTGTTGATTTTTCATGATTTCCTTGACTGATAATTACTTCCAATTATTTCTTCATTAATTTCTCTTATATCACATTCATCATTAAGCAATTATACATAGCAAATCTTCAACAATTTAGAATAATGAAAAAAGGATCATGAAGAGACAACCTAACACAAAAGACACAAAAATTATCTTGGGAAAAATCTAACGAGGGAAGAACCCAACAATAGTTTCTTAAAGAAATCATCAAATTCAACAAGAGATAGAATCTGAGTTCTATATAATAACCTAGACATTCCTAGGGCTCTAATTATGGTTACTTGAATTTTGGGCAACTAATTATGGTATTTAATTGCCTACTTTCTCATTTTTTTCCTTTTAGCAAAGTAGTGTATTCAAATGCTCTACATTGCGATTAGTAGGTCGATTGTTGATTTAATACTTCAAGAAAGATTCCATTTAAAGTAAATTTAAGCATATAATTAACGTGATGAAAGCCAACTACCAAGGATCCCGTTAGAAGTGCCATGTGAACTAGAAAGAGCCCAACATGTAAATAAGAATGACAAAATGACATGTGCATTTGTTTATATTATTTTTTGGCATAAACTACACCATCTCAAGCCAACAAATGTTTGTAGGATGTCCAATGTGACAACATTATTACTTAATATCAACTACATAAGGATTTTTTATTTCATTAAATACTTTAATTTCCATAACATTTTCCACCACCATTCTATTGGTGCACTCATTTCTTGACAAGTTCTTTATAACCTACTTTCGGCACATTATCCACTAAAGGGTTAAGGGACCATAATAAATTATCCTACTCTTCAATGATATTAACATTGTTATCTTTAAATCAACCTATGTATCATTTCCATTCACCAACAAACTCTTTTACAATATCCATCTCCCTCTAGGTTAGCAATCCTATATCTATATTTTTTGTCATTTCATATTAAAAACCTATTTTAGCATATAGTAACCTTTGTCTCTCAACTCTAATATTAATTGTAATGATAATTTGTGTCTTCCTATACTAACCACCCATGGATGCAGTCCTATATAGGGTCAATTACCTCTTCCAACTTGCCATACCAACAAATTCTCCACTAAATCAAAACCCAAAGATTAGTGCTTTCCACATCACTATTACATTTTCTGCTTGCCTTAGGTTTTCTACACCATTCCTCCATTGTTGATCCAGGATGTTTTTGCTTATAGATGTATAGAAAAGAATTACATGTAAGATTGCAGCTTAACACAAAAAGGTGCACATGAGAAAAGAAGAAGTAAACACATAAAAGGCACAAAAAGAAGACACCAAGGCTTGATAACGGAATTTGTCCAATTCAGACTACGTCTTCAGGCCCAGCTCAATAATGGGGAGGCCTTTCTTATTAAATGGCATGAAAGAACAAAATTACATTCATCAAACTATCCACAAGAGGCTTATACCTCCAATCTGCAAGATGGCCATGAAATGAATGCCTGATGATGGAGAAGTATGCAGCACCAAAGCTTCCCGCAGCAATAAAAGGGGCTGGAGTATGTAAACTGTCCAAAACAAACCAATATGTGCTCTTGGCCTCCTACGAAACAGCGTGCCGTAACCAAAATTTCCTCCCGTGCCCTTTCCATCGACTATGTTTTATAGTTGGTTCTTTGGACAAAAACCCATTCAAATCAGGGCTTGTCTTAGTTCATTATAGAGGCTAGTAGAGTGGATCAATTGGCGGGTGCAACCACCTCTCAAAATGGTCTTCTATCGTTCAAATGATAAAGCTTCAAAAATCCTAAAAAACACTGCAGATCCGCCCAAAAACCATATACTCGGACTTCATAAATCTTTAAATCAGGCTCATTTTGCATATTGGGTCTGCGCTAAGGTCGCAAATTGGCATATCAGGGGTGTCCCCATCCTAGTTATCGGGAATGACTGACCGTCGATCGCTGATCGCCGATATCAGAATCGGCCAATCGCATCAGCATCCCACACATATATCACCCCAGGTGTCCAATAATGATTCCACCGATCCGATTAATCGTCGATCGCAACCTGCCACCACCGATATGCATATATGTAAGACCTCCAATCACTTACCTCCGATCCACTAATCCGATATGATCAGAGATCGACAATCGAGGTTTCCACTGCTCCTCACTTAAGTCCGCCTTTATGCAACCTTCGATTGTGATTTGGCCTTAAAGGCTTAAGACCCATTTTCAAAGGAAAATCCTCATTTTCTTAAGGATCAAATAATCCTTCTTTTATCAATAACTCCATCATCCGAACTCGGATTGAAGTACCATTTGAACCATTGGAATCAGGAAGACGAGATCTCTACTTTGGTCCTAGGTTGAATTCATTCTGCTCACTTTGATTTCTAAGTTTTTCCATGCCATTGTATCTGAAGATCCACCTGGATCAATTCTCCCCATTGAGGAGCTTTTGGACCACCAAAAGCTTTTCATTAGTCAATTGGCAAGTGAGGAAATTGTTCCCTCACTTTCTCTTTCTCTGGCCATCTGGCCTTGTTGGATGCATTCCCTTGAAACCAACTCGAAGGTACTCTACATCTCCTCACCATGAAGTCCTGGTTCTTCTATCGAGGATGATGTCTTCGGGCAACTCATCGAGATATTTTGGTGCAAAATCATCGATGGTAGGCACTGTGCCCACCTCATCAGTGTCCATGATCAAATGAGGTTCATACAACTTTAGGTTCTCCACATTCACTACTGAGTACATCTGCATATATATTGGCAAGTCAAGATGAAAGGCATTGTTCCCAATCTTCTCCAATATGGTGAATGGTCCATACCGAATTGGCCACAACTTCTTTCCTTCTCCCTTCATCTTGTCTTTGCTGATGTGGAACCACACCTTGTCGTCCACTTGGAATTGATGGTCGACTCGGTGTTTATCATGTCGAGCCTTATAACGGGCTTGACTTTTTTCCAACTGCTGTTGCACTACTTGGTGAATCAATTGGATTCGCTGAATGAACTACTGAGCTTTGTCCTTATCATTACATCCATTGGAGCCATCCTCCCTTCCAAAGACCATATCAAAAGGGTCTTTTGGTAGGTAACCAAAACATGTCTTGAATGGTGAACGCTACGTCAATGAATGCACTGCTCGGTTGTAGGAATGTTGTATATAGGGGAGATGTTCATCCCACAACTTGGGATGCTTCCCACAATAGCCTCGTAATAAGTGTACCACGGTATTGTTAACAACCTCTGTATGCCCATCGGTCTGCAGGTGAAATGTCGTGCTTCTTTTCAGTTTGGTGTCCATCATCCTCCACAAGCTAGTCCAGAACTCCCCAAGGAAGCGAGAGTCTCGATCTGACACAATTGATGTGCGTAATCCAAAGTGGACCCAAACATGCTGAAAGAAAAGAGAAGCAGTCTGCTCTGCAGTAATATGATTTTTACAAGGCATAAGAATACACATTTTTCTAAAACAATCAACGACAACATACAAATAGTCGTGACTCTTCCTAGACAAAGGTAAACCTCCTACAAAGTCCATTGACACACTTTCCCATGGATGACTCGGAATAGGGAGTGGTGTGTAGAGCCCAAGTTTTCTATTAGAGGGCTTTGAAACAGAACACTTCACACAACCCTTTACATAGTGAGTCACAATGTTTTTCATATGAGGCCAAAAACAAAATCTTTGTAGATGGCATAAAGTCTTCTCGACACCAAAGTGTCCAGACACAAGAGAGGTGTGGGCCTCTTGAATTACATGCACTCTTTCTCCTATGGGAATACACAACTTACCAAGGTGATACAACAATTTCCCCTGCAAGTGATAGTTGTCCACCTATGAACCATGGTTTAGTTTTGCATAAACCTCCTTAAAGTCATCATCGTTAGCATATTGTTCAGCATAACTTTCAAAATATAACGAAGCATTATGCAAAATAATAGAAGCAGAAATAGAAGGGTGAGATAGCATATCAACCACTTTATTGCTAGTGCCCTTCTTATACTTTATTACTAGATGAAACTGTTGAAGAAATCCCATCCACTTGAAATGACGAGATTGCTACAACTTGGTTTGTGACTGAAGGTACTGCAAGGGCTGATGATCTATATGGATGATGGTCTCCTTGCCGATCAAGTAGTGTTTCCACTTTTTCACACTTTGCACCAAGGCATAAAGCTCCTTGTCATAGGTGGGATAGTTTATCATAGCTTGAGAAAACTTCTAAGAATGGTAACAAATCAGCTTCTTTTGTTGCACTAGTACAACTCCCATGAAATAACTACTGGCATCGGTTTTGATCTCAAATGGTTGTTGGAGATCGAGTAAGGCTAAGACTGGCGCGGTGCTAATTTTTTCCTTTCAATGTTTTGAAGGACTTATGTTGTCTTCCTCCTCATTGGAAGACCTGTTTCACACTTGTCAATGTGTGCAAAGGTGCTGCAATAACAGAGAAATTAGCAATAAATCTCCTCCAATACTGCACTGCACCTAGAAAGCTACGGACCTCAATTACACTAGTAGGCTTAGGCCAATTTACAATTACTTCAACTTTAGAGGGATCAATTTTTAACTGACCATGACCAACAATATGACCTAGCTAACCCAAAGAGGTTTTCCCGAACTCACACTTTGACAATTTTACAAAGACTTTTTCCTTTTTCAACACATCAAGCACTTTCTTTACATGACTCACATGTTCAAACCAATTCTTGCTAAAAACTAGTATATCATTTAAATATACAAGAACAAACTCATCAATGACAAGTTGAAATATATTATTCATAACCCACATAAAGGTGGCTGGAGCATTGCAAAGCCCGAATGGCATCACCATCCATTCGAACAACCCTTGCTTGGTTTTGAAAGCAGTTTTCCACACGTCCTGCTCCGTAATTCTGACCTGGTGATAGCCACTGCGCAAATCCAACTTTGTGAAATATACAACATTTTTTAATTGATCCAATAAATCATCTATGCGTGGGAGGGGATAGCGATTTTTCACAGATATTTTGTTGAGCACGCAGTAGTCCACGCACATCCTCCAGTTGTCATCCTTCTTGGGCACTAGAACAATCGACGACCCACATGGAGAGGAGCTCGGCTTGATTACGCCTTGGTCCAGCAATTCCTGCACTTGCCGCTTGATCTCCTCCATTTCAATTTCCGACATCCTATACATGCCGATATTTGGTAAAGGGGCATCATGCAATAGTTGGATTTCATGTTGGATTTTCCTCTTCGGAGGTAGTCCCCGTGGCTCCTGAAATAGTTCAGTGTAATCAGAAATCAATTGCATTAATTCTTATTTATGCTTCCCATCGCAGCCCTGGAACGCGTCAGCGAATTTGGCCTCCTTCTCCCTTACGACCATAAGCATGCATGTTTTACTGGAATTCACCAGCTATTTCATCTACCCAATGCTTACGAGGCTGGTGTTGATCTTATTTTGATGAGCCGCACTATGTATTCTACCCCGTCCTAGGTGATGTGATATTTATTCTCATGGCGGAAAAGGGCTGCCTTCCTGCCATACAGGTATGGGCTCCCTAATACCATGCCATAAATATCTAGTGGGATTACATCCATTTCTACTTCGTCTACCAGCTTAGACGCAATCACAAATTTTACCTTTCACTATTGGGTTACATTCAATTTAGCTTTATCATGTATCCATCCCAGCAGGTAAGGCTTTGGGTGCAGTTTTGTTTCTAAGCCAAGCTTCTTTACCAGGGATTCGACAATTAAATTTTCTTGGGACCTAATATCAAATAGAGTTTCCACTTTGGTGTGATTTACTACAACTCTGATATGAAATAATTCAATTATTTTTCTATCACTCGAAAGGGACTCATCTACAAAACTGGTGCTTCCATGTGATTTAGAATCAATAGGAGGTGTAAGGGTACCTTTTTTTCCTGCTGCTGTGACTAGCGCTTCATCTCCCAAATCTGATCCAAGGTCTTGCTATGCTGCTGCCACTGTTTTCTGCTTCCCTTTTCCTCCATACTTCTTTGGATGCTTTTCTGGGTGCTGCTTCCAACAGTGATCATCATCGTGGCCTTCTTTCTTGCAATGATTGCAATAAGGCCGCTCTCCCTCTTTGGTTGTTGATGTTTTCTTCTCATTCCCTTTCCATTTCGCTTTGGATTTTCCATTGGGAGGTTTGAATGGTGGCTTTCTGGACTGCTCCTCTCTTTCATTCTTGCCCCTGTTCTCAATATGAATTGCTTTCACACTAGCTGCATCAATAGTGGTTGGTTCAAACAACAATAATGAATACCGAATATAACTATGCAGTGAGCTAATATACTTAGTTACAACTTCAAGTGTATCTAGTGCAATACCTAGATTCAATGCTTGCTTCCTAAATTCTTCTGTAAAACTCTGAACATCTTGCCCTTTGCCTTGCCTTAAATATTGCTAATTCATCAAAGCTTTCTATTTGTGTCCTAAGGGATAGAAATATTCCTTTAATGCAGAAGTAAAATTAGACCATGAGGAAAAGAGCTTACCCACATTTTTACTTCTCTGCAATTTTCTCTCCCACCAAATGAGAGTTGTGCTGCCCAGTTGTAGAGAGTCCAGCTGGATTTTCGCCTCATCCTCTATGATTTGTTGAATCATGCAGTAAACCTCAATCTATCTCATCCAATTGTTAAGCTTTTCTATGTTACTTTCACCATTAAACACAGGAAGATCAAACTTAACATCTAATTTAAAAAAGGTTTCTTAGATGTATCCTTTGGATTTATTTGATTATGGTGGTGAGGGGAAGAAGAACCTTCACCACTAGAAGGAGAAGGAGGGGGTTCTTCTCCATCATTCCCATGTGTTGAACCTTGTCCTTATGGGTTCCTCTCTTCTGCTTTTTCCAGTCTTACAATCAGCTGACTAATATTCTCTGCCATTGAATAGAAAGTCTTTCTGAAATTGTGCTCCTCTTCAATACGAGCTTCCTCTTCAGCCATGTTTCTTCGTCAAGGTGCATGCCCTACCTCTGGATTGAAAGGTTCTAAATTCCCTTCGCCTCTTTGAAGCCTGCCTCTTGTTAGCATACAAACATGCAATTCACATCTAAAAAGTCATGCTTTGATACCACGTGATCCAGGATGTTTTCGCTTACAGATGTATAGAAAAGAATTACATGTAAGATTGCAGCTTAACACAAAAAAGTGCACATGAGAAAATAAGAAGTAAACACATAAAAGGCACAAAAAGAAGACACCAAGGCTTGATAACGGAGTTCGTCCAATTCAGACTATGTCTCCGGGCCCAGCTCAACAATGGGGAGGCCTTTCTTATTAAATGGCATGAAAGAACATAATTACATTCATCAAACTATCCACAAGAGGCTTATACCTCCAATCTGCAAGATGGCCATGAAATGAATGCCTGATGATGGAGAGGTATGCAGCACCAAATCTTCCCGTTGCAATAAAAGGGGCTGGAGTATGTAAACTGTCCAAAACAGACCAATATGTTCTCTCGGCATCTTGCGAAACAGCGTGCTGCAACCAAAATTGCCTCCCGTGCCCTTTCCATCGACTGTGTTTTATAATGGGTTCTTTGGACAGAAACCTATTCAAATCAGGGCTTGTCTTGGTTCATTATAGACGATGGTAGAGTGGAAGGATCGGCGGGTGCAACTGCCTCTCAAAATGGTCTTCTATCATTGAAACGATACAGCTTCAAAAATCCCGAAAAACATTGCAAATCTGCCCAAAAACCATATACCCAGACTTCATAAATCATTAAATCGGGCTCATTTTCCATATCGGGTCTGCGCTGAGGTCGCAAATCGGCATATCGGGGGTGTCCCTATCTTGTTTATCGGGAATGACGGACCGGCGTCGGCCGATTGCCGATATTAGCGTTGGCCGATCGCATCGGCATCCCACACACATATCACCCCGGGTGTCCGATAATGGTTTCGCTGATCCGATTAATCGTCGATCGCAACCTGCCACCGCTGATATACATATATGTAAGACCTCCAATTCACCGATCCGATCTGATTGGAGATCGGTGATCGAGGTTTCCACTGCTCCTTGCTTAAGTCCGCCTTTATGCAATCTCCGATTGCAATTTTCCCTTAAAGGCTTAAGACCCATTTTCAAAGGAAAATCCTCATTTTCTTAAGGATCAAAGAATCATTCTTTTAGCAATAACTCCATCATCCGAACTCGGATTGAAGTACCATTTGTGCCTTTGGAATCAGGAAGACGAGATCTCTGCTCTGGTCCTGGGTTGGCTTCATTCTGCTCACTTTGATTTCTGAGTTTTTCCATGCCATTATATCTGAAGATCCACCTAGATCAATTGTATTAGGTGTAATGTATTTAACCTAAATCCATAGATAAATTCCTTTAACTATCCTCAACACATTTTTTTTGTACCAATGCTTTTGAGAGGAGACATGAGTTTTGTAATCCGTGTCCTCTATTTCCTTTTAGAATGGCTAGTTTCTTACATAAAGATGGAGAAAAACCTCTTGTCTCATCATCCCCACACTAGATGTATCATTAAAATACCTTCCTAATGACCACAAGAACATTTTTTCGGAATTAAGCCATAGACACCAAAAAAACAAGCATTACTTCCAACAATATTTTTCTTTGAACCCATAACAAAGTTCCTTAAATTAACTTCTATCATTTTTTTCTATGAATACTTTTGAGAAGAGTATATTTTCAAGTCCCTTTTTTTGTTTTCATTTGAAATGACGAATTTCTTTCACTAAACCACTACAAAGTCTCTTTTCTCATTGACCCATAACCAAATATATCTAGATATATCTCTATTTCTAATTAGGCTCATAGACATGTCTATTTTGGAATAGGGATTTCATAATTTTAATTGTTGGAAGAGGCACGCTACAACCCCATGTAGGAGAGAAAAATTAACAAACAAAAATTAATAAATTGAGTAAACATAATGTGCAAAATCATGTGCTCTAACAAAACCATTGACTATAACAAACCATGGGCCATAACACTTTTATCAAAAACTACTTTAAAACAATCAAATCGAACAACTAAAAATGAGTGGCTTAGTACATTATAGACTCTAGATATATTTATATATAATATTTAGTTTAA
>APFE031523170.1:0-61402 GCA_000404065.3 Pinus taeda | reverse complement strand
TCAAGAGCATATTTGAATCTTAAACCGTTGAACACCATTGGTGGAAATTGAGATGTGATAAGAACTCGATTTCTATATTCAGGAACCTCAAACTTCGAACTTCTCCCTTCTTGTATACAGTTCTCTCCTTTGATCACCTTTGCTTCGATACCATGTAGAAACTCTTTTTCTACAAAACCTCGCTCTGCTACCATGTAGAAATTTCACCTTAGATCACTTGATAATGCAATATACTAAAGCAAAATACAAGATCTACTTCTACAACAAACTTTGCAGAAGCTTAATCGAATATGAGTAAGATCAATAAGAACACATATAACTGATAAAGAGAAAGCAATCACCCATGAACATAGAAGAATAATCCTAGGGAAAGCCTCAACCTAAAACCCCAATCTCTGTAATATCATACAAGTGGAAATATGTTCAGATTACAAAAAGAATCAACTGTCAAGCTATCCTGCTCTCTCTGCAATCCCTCTACTACTCAAAGGCCTCTCACAAACCTTCTTCGATGCCCTCCAAGCCTCCTATTTCCTTGCGCAATTTTTCCTAGGGTCCAGTGCTTCCACTTGTATGAATTCCCACCTCACATTGCTCACTTGGCTCAGAAATAACTACACAAACCTGAAGGAGATAATTCCTTCTGCATGGATAAGTTTCCTATATAGGAAAATTCCTCCAACTGATAGTACAATGTCCCTTCCTCTGATCTCAACTGGGTCTCTGACTGAATTGACATGCATGAGTTATTTATGAGATAATATTCATTTATCTGGAGAGCAGCAATTACATGCATGCAAGAATTAACTAACTTAACTCACAATTATTTCTACAAACTGTTAGAACTAATCTAACTGGACTTAACTCAGTTAACTGAGCTAACTAATTACCACTCAAATTACAACTCATCCTCATCTCCTTAACTAAGGGATAAATTCCTCAATCAATGGAGAAACTGTTGCATTCTTCCCATAGACTTCATGTTTGATTTTCTCCAACTAATTAACTCAAGATGAATTAATTAATTATTAATCAAACAGCTGCTAAGATCAAATTCGAATTTTACTTCTCAATTTTAGTTCAGGGACTAACTAAAATTGGAATCCGTCCTGAAATGCTATTTATAGCAATAATATTTTTAGCACTTCCATTTTTCATTCCTTGTTGCTATGTCCAATACTGGTACCCAAACTGCTATTTATAGCAGTGCTATTTTTAGCACTTCTATTTTTAGCATTTCCTGTTGCCATTTTTAACAAGACCAGTAAGTAAAGGGTGACAAATAACATCTCTTCACCATGTGAAGATGATTTGTAAATATAAATGCTTATTTCATCATGTAATTTTGAGTTCAAATGTAAATTTTTATATTTTCACTATGTAATTTTATGTTATTCAATTTGTAATAAGTTCATGAAGCCTAAGCTACCAACTCAAAGTTCCACATGCCAAGCATCAAAATTTAAAATTAAAATGACAACCAGACTAGAATCTCTTTCCAATGAGCTATCATGAGCTCAATTTGGAGTTGAGAAAGGCCTCCAAAAGTTGCCTGCAAGAGCACACTGCATTTTTGCACCCCCATTCTGCACTTTTTGAGCAGTCTTGGGAGAATTGGTTTTTAAGGGGCTATACTTGATCATTTTTAGTTCTTGATAGGTCAATTGTGTAGCCAAGAGAGATATATTTCCAAAAATCTATCATGATCTCAATTTGGACTTCGGGAAGGTACTCAAAAGTTTATTTTAAGTCGGTGTTGCGCACCTGGCACATTGAGGGCACACCTGTAACAGGCACTGCGCACCTACCCTATTTCACTTGCAAGCTTCCAAACTTTGTGCATGTCATCCAAACTCTCAGAAAATGGTTTCTCCACGTCCTATCAAGTAAGTAACATCTAATGCCACCTCTTAGCATTCCTAAAGGAAAATTTTAGTGGTGTTTGAATCTTCTATAAAAATTTGGTGTCTTCCTTGCTAAAAACTCTAGTTTCATTCCCAATTTCCAAATATACTTCCTAAGACTTTCACTACCTTTCCTACATATATAAAAACCCTATCCCTACCCTTACACTACCATTCCCTTTCCCCAAAGCCCTTTATCCTCTAAACCTTAAGACCTAGGTATCTCAATTCCCTAGGCTCCCAAATCCCACAACATTTCTACTCCCTATCACCTCCCTCAATTTGATAATCCCTTCCCCCATCTCCTTAATTTTTTCCATCCCATTCCCCACTCCCTAAACCTACATTTCACTCCCAATTCATCTCCCTAGGGTTTCTATCCAAGACACTATGGAAGAAGAGAAACATAGATTTTCATGGAGGAAGAAGAGAGGGAAGAGAGAAGCCCACATAAGGGAGGACGGATTAACTAGCATTTGGAGAAGCTCTTGGACAAGGCCAACAAATAAAATGAAATTAAGAGAAACATGAAAAAGCATTATGTCGTGAGGAACAAAATTGCAAGGTCAAAGCTTAAGCGGGCAAATGCCAAAATTGAAACCCTAACCATGCAAGAAGAGAAAAGGAGGCTTGATATACTTGCTGAGGCCTCACTCTATGCCCAATCCATGACATCAGACATCATTTAGAAAATTTTGGCAAATTTTTTAGCATTTTGGCAAATTTTGTACATTGCTAGACAGTTTTGTGACAGTTGGAATGTTAAGCGCACAACGACCTAGGCGTTGCACTTTTGTTTGAGGCATATTTTGGCCAAAAGGAGACCACCATTAGATTCAAAATGATGAATAAATGCAAGAAAAAAACTTTTCTAAGCTTGTTTGGTCCAACTGGCAGGTGAAAAAGTAAAAAAACACTCAAAAAACCACAGTCCTACCTCCTTTTTCACCTTGGTGCTGTGCACTGAGAAGTCTTGGGAGAAACACTTTTTGACAAGGAAAATCAACTCCATTTTGCAAAATAAAGACATATATGGAAAGTAGATAGGATAAGATCTCCAACAAGCTATCCTGAGCCCAATTTAGACACCGAGAACCCATCCAAAACTGAGATGCAAGATGGAGGGCGCACCTGGCACTAGCGTTGCGCATTAAGCAGTTTTCTGACTTTTCTGACTTTTCTGAGTTTTTTTTTTTTTTTTGTCTGTAAAGTTTATTTTCATCTTCAGAAATGATAATTTTACTCATGTAATTGTTGAAAGTAAATGTAAATATCATGTAGATAAGTTATCTAGGGTAAATACATTGGATAAATGTCATCATGAAGTCAAATGAATCAGTTTCATTGTAATTAGGGAGGAGTCACTTGGACCTCCCTACACTTTAGGTATCAGTTCAGAATTTTTGTGGATCTCTTCCTCAACTAAGGGATTCAACCCCTGAGGATGAGAGAAGGTTGTTTTAATGTCTAAATCATTCCCTTCTTCACTCTTGGAAGAGGTTGGAATCAGTTGGATGTTTGGCTTTTGATCAAGAGACACTATTGTATCAGAACTTGGTCAGTTTTAATATATGAGTTGTAGCTATTTCCTTGGGATACTTGTGGTATGAACATTTAGCATTGTTTCTTCTATTTTCTCATATGTTTGAATGTGTTGTTTATTCTAGCAATCATTTCATGTCTATTTTGGATAGTTTTCAAGTTAATGAACAAAATTCATGAGTTTTCATGCTCTGTTTTGGGGAAACTTTCATAGTCTGTAATCATTTCTTTAGTTTAGGAAAATATCATGTGTTTTCATGCTTTCCTTAGCTCCTCACCAGTCTAAGTCATCCCACACAAATACCCTTAAGTGTTAGGTTTTATGCCTACCATGCCCCTTTGAATGTCTGCAATCATATCTCATTTTCCTTGACCTAGTTCTTGATCTAATCCTCATCCAATACCCCAATCAAACAAAAAAAACCCTATGCACATCATAACTAGCCTAAAACCCTAATTCACCCTCTTGGTTGTGATTTTGTGGAGACAACCCTCTCCAGCTTGGTAGGGATAGATACCAAGTCAAAAGGCTGGTCTGTGGTTATCTCAACTGGACTCTTCCTCAGCCTTGGAGATCCGGAGGAGTGATAACATACTGTCGCCGTTGCTGGGGAACGAAAGATATGTTTTCCCTAGTTGTACGAAAAAATTTAGATCTGATTGTTGATGGTGGACAATGATCAGGCACACGAAGGTTGAAATCATTCACCTGGAAACTCCAAATTAGTTTCGAAATCAAATCCAATGACTCCACTGGAGGATGAACCTTGCCAAGAAATATGAAAGGACAACATGGGAAATATCTCTTCTTTTTCCTGAGAATTTCCAAAAAGTTTTCCAAGGTATATTATGTTTGAGAAAAGATCACGAAACTCCATTGGATTCCTTTCCTTTGAACGTTGTAAATACAAATTCCCCGTACGCCCTTGATATTGGTCCAGACCCTTTTTTCGAATCTTATGATGACCATCTTCAAATTGATGAACCTCAAGAGATCGAGACTGATTATACATCTTTTGTACATACTCCTACACCTTGTAAAATTCCATATAGATACAAACCACTCATCTTACCTCCTATACTCCTTGCTTTCCCTGAAAGTCATTACCTATATCTTCCAAGGTTTGATGGTGAATGTGACAACATCACTGCTAAGAGACATATGCATCATTTTGATACTTTCCTCGACCTTTTTGAATTTGATGAAGAGGATGTCAGTATTAGGTTGTTTTCTCTTTCTTTGCAAGGAAAAGTCAAGAGTTGGTTCAAAAACCTACCGGCTGCAAGCATTTTAGATTTCCCACAGTTTATCAAAGTTTTCCTTGACAAGTGGGTGGTCAAAAAAAACCCTTTACTGATTCTAGAAGAGTATGACCAACTAAAAAGATGACCAGGGGAGACAGTACAATAGTTTTATGCCAGATTCAATCAAGTCTATTGTTCGATACATGCCAATATAAGACCTCCTCCCGGCTCAGTTCTCTTACATTACCCGAATTCCTTTGATTTGGAAATGAAGTTTTAGCTGAGAGAAAGGAACCTTACAACACTTGAAGAGATGCAGAATAGTGTAGAAGATGTAGAGGCTAATTTGTTGATTAGAAGGGCAAAGTTGAAGGAATAAAAGAGGGAGAACATATATGCAGAGCACCTGACATATTCAGAGGTAAAGCTCGACATTTTGGTGAGTGCAGTGGAGGCAATGATGCAAAAGATCACCATCAAAGATGAATTTTCCATTCAATATCACCATGACTCGCTTATCCCAAAAGAAGAAGAGGTTGCTGGCCCTAAAAACTTGCCTGCTAATCCCAGCTACCATAGATCAGAAAATGGATTTATAGATCAATCCAAGGAGAAAAAAATCTGCTGATCTAGTGTCTATGTTTGATGAAATTACTTTTTATGATTTGCCAAAGTTTGATCAGTATGACGATGATTATGTTCTCCAAACAAAAGCTAATATTGTAGACCAATCAATAGCTGGTTTGTGGGAGGAGGAAGTTCAGTTTCAGCAGCTCGAACACAGTGATGAGCAGATGCATAGTAGTTATGGCAGTGAGGAGGAAAGTGCCGAAAATTTGGAAGTAAGTGAAGGATATTTTCCTCTTTGTTTTACTTCATTTCAGTTCATCAGAGACAACTTTGATGCAATCAAAAATCAGTAGTCATTAAGTTTTGATCTTGACAATCAAAAGTATAATGAAATTCTTGACTCAGAGCTTCTTACCCTTGTGTTTCTCCTCATTTTCAAAAATAAGATAAAACTATAAGCAAGCAGATAAGCAAGTGGTCAACACTATAAATGATAAACCTTCTGCTGAATTGATTTTTGAGGAAATCATTGGCGACATAGAATCCTCCTTAGCTCTAGATTTGCAGCCACCAAATTCCATTGAATTTCAAATTGCAGATGAAGGCTTGGAAGCTGAAACATATAATCAAATGATTCAAGATGATTCTATACCATTATGTTTTGAAGCATTTTAGTTTTTAAAGGAAACTTTTCATAATATCTCTAAAGAAAAGGATGAACAGCCTGTAGAAAGTCATGCAATCTCATTAGAACCAATGAAAAATAGTTTGCAGTAGTCTTCTCAAGTTATTCATGACCCAATAGCTTATGTGTTCGATAATATCTACAGTAAAAGTCCTTCTCCATTATCTAACTATGAAACAGAAAAGAGTGTTGATATAAACTTGATCTGACACTCGTTTTCTTTGTCATTTTCAGCAAGAGTCTCATTACAAAGCTCATCCGAAAATTTGTAGTCATGTCGGGATAGTAACGAAGAAGATTCTTTTTTTGTTGTTGATCATCAAGAAAAATTAGTCATTCACGAGTTTCAAGATCCTTTTGTCAACTTGTTGTAGTCATCAAGGGAAGAAAGAACGGATGTTGGGAAAATTTTAAAATCAAGGTACGAAGACTACCTAGAGCAGAATAGTAATGTATTATATCAGCTAGAAATCAATATGTATTCCTATGAAGATCCTTTTGCAGCATTTTTGAGGTCAGCCGGAGGGCTCGTGCTTTACAATTTCATCAAGATTCAATATGATTTCAAGTTTTCATGGGAGTTGCCTTTCAGTAGTTCTCTCTTCTTGCTCATAAGAAAGCACTTGCAGAGAATTCAAATAGAAACCATAATGCTTACATGGTTGCATTGTTTGTTCCATTTTTCCTGATAAGGTGATGAATGGATCAGTTACAATAGGTTTTGTTGAATAAGCTGAATTCTGAGCATCTTTTTTTAGTTAGTTTTCAGTCAGTCTCGAGTCAGTTTATTGAGTCAAGTTTTCAGTATTCAGTTAGTCTTTAGCTTTTGACTCCATGCACAATGTTAGTGTCTGTATTTGCATCCTACCATCAATGATAAAAAATCCTCTTTTCATATCATTTTAAGGGTCCCACTCAGAAATTTTTTTATCATTCCATTAGGTCATGCAAAAAATTAGTCACTGATGGTACTCCTAGTCCAAAAACATCACCCTTCCCTAAATGTGATTACTTGTTTGCATAGTTTCATATCTTCTTGACTGTACATCATCCATAAAGTTAATTTTATCATGCCATTTGTATCAGTCATGAGGTCATCATGTCATCTAGAAATTCAGTCCTTCAAGGTCTCATTAAGTCTTTTAGGATTTTCAAGGTTTCATTAGGTCATTAGGGTTTCAAGGTTCCAATAAAACTCCATTCCGTTGCATAAGACCAGCAAGTAAAGGGTGATCAAATAACATCTCTTCACCATGTGAAGATGATTTGTAAAGAGAAATGCTTATTTCATCATGTAATTTTGAGTTCAAATGTAAATTTTTATATTTTCACTACGCAATTTTATGTTATTCAATTTGTAATAAGTTCATGACTCCCAAGGTACCAACTCAGAGTTCCACATGCCAATCATAAAAATTTAAAATTCAAATGACAATTAGACTATAATAGCTTTCCAATGAGCTATCATGAGCTAAATTTGGAGTTGAGAAAGGCCTCCAAAAGTTGCCTGCAAGAGCACACTACATTTTTGTACCCCCATTCTGCACTTTTTGAATAGTCTTGAGATAATTACGTTTTAGGGGCTATACTTGATCGTTTTCAGTACTTGATAGGTCCATTGTGTAGCCAAGAGATATATATTTCCAACAAGCTATCATGAACTCAATTTGGAATTCGGTAAGGCACTCAAAATTTGATTTAAAGTCGTCATTGCGCACTTGGCAGATTGAGGGCGCGCCTGTAATAAGCGTTGCGCACCTACCCAATTTCACTTGCAAGCTTACAAAATTTGTGTAGGTCCTCCAAACCCTCAAAAAAGGTTTTCTACACCTCCTAGAAAGTAAGTAACAGCTAATTCCACCTCTTAGCATTCCTAAAGGAAAATTTTAGTGGTGTTTGAATCTTCTATAAAAATTTGGTGTCTTCCTTGCTAAAAACCCTAGTTTCATTCCCAATTTCCAAATATACATCCTAATACTTTCACTACCCTTCCTACATATCTAAAACCCATATCCCTAACCTTACGCTACCATTCCCTTTCCCCAAAGCCCTTTATCATCTAAACTGTAAGACCTAGGTATCTCAATTCCCTAATCTCTGAAATCCCACAACTTTTCTACTCCCTGTCACCTCCCTCAACTTCATAATCCCTTCCCCCATCTCCATAATTTTTTCCATCCCATTCCCCATTCCATAAAACTACATTCTACTGCCAATTCATCTCCCTATGGTTTCTAGCTAAGACACTATGGAAGAAGAGAAACATAGATTTCATGGAGGAAGAAGAGAGGGAAGAGAGAAGGCCACATAAGGGAGGAAGGATTAACTAGCATTTGGAGAAGCTCCTGGAAAAGGCCAAAAAATAAAATGACATTCAGAGAAATATGACAAAGCATTATTCCATGAGGAACAAAATTGCAAGTCCAAATCTTAAGCAGGCAAATGCCAAAATTGAAACCCTAACCATGCAAGAAGAGAAAAGGAAGCTTGATATACTTATTGAGGCCTCACTCCATGCCTAAGCCATGCCATCAATCATCATTCAACAAATTTTGGCATATTTTTTAGCATTTTTGCAAATTTTTCAAATTTTGTACATTCCTAAACAGTTTTGTGATAGCTGGAATGCCAAGCACGCAGCGCCCTAGGCATTGTGCTTTTGTTTAAGGCATATTTGGGCAAAAGGAGACCACCATCAGATTCAAAATTATGAATACATGCAAGAAAAAACTTTTCTAATCTTGTTTGGTCCAACTGGTAGGTGAAAAAGTCAAAAAACACTCAAAAAACCACAGTTCTGCCTCCTTTTTCACCTTGGTGATGCGCATTTAGTAGTCTTGGGAGAAACACTTTTTGATAGGGAAAATAAACTCCATTATGCAAACTAAAGACATATTTGGAAAGTAAACAAGATAAGCTTTCCAACAAGCCATCCTGAGCCCATTTTGGACACCGAGAACCCATCCAAAACTTAGCTGCAAGATGGATGGCACACCTGGCACTAGCACTGCATACTAAGTAGTTTTCTGATTTTTCTGAGTTTTTCTACAAATTTGATTTTCATCTTGGGAAATGATGATTTTACTCATGTAATTGTTGAAATTAAATGTAAATATCATGTGGATAAGTTACCTAGGGTAAATGCATTGGATAAATGTCATCATGAAGTCAAATGAATCAGTTTCATTGTCATTAGGGAGGAGTTGCTTGGACCTCCCTACACTCTAGGTATCAATTCAGATTTTTGTGGATCTCTTCCTCAACTCAAGGATTCAACCCCTGAGAATGAGATAAGGTTGTTTTGATGTCTATATCATTCCCTTCTTCACTCTTGGAAGAGGTTAGAATCAGTTGGATGTTTGGCTTTTGATCAAGCGACACTATTATATCATAACTTGGCCAGTTTTAATAGATGAGTTGCAGCTATTTCCTTAGGATACTTGTGGTATGAAAATTTAACATTGTTTATTTTATTGTCTCATATGTTTGAATGTGTTTTTTATTCCAGCAATTATTTCATGTCTATTTTGTGATAGTTTTCAAGTTGATGAACATAATTCATGAGTTTTAATGCTCTATTTTGGGGAAACTTTCATAGTCTGTAATCATTTCTTCAGTTTAGGAAAAATTCATGTGTTTTCATGCTTTTCCTAGCTCCTCATCAGTATAATTCATCCCACACAAATACCCTTAAGTGTTAGGTTTTCTACCTACCCTACACCTTTGAATGTCTACAACATATCTCATTTGCCTTGACCTAGTTCTTGACCTAATCCTCATCCAGTAGCCCAATCAAACAAACAAGACCCTTTGCACATCATAACTAGCCTACAACCCAAATTCATCCAGCGCTCTTGGTTGTGATTTTGTGTAGAGAGCCCTCTCCGGCTTGGTAGGGCTAGATACCAAGTCAAAAGGTTGGTTTGTGGTTACCTCAGCTAGACTTTTCCTCAGCCTTGGAGATCCGAAGGAGTGATAACAGTTTAATTTCACCATCAAAATTTAATATAGTAATAAATTTACTATACAAATTATGTGCATGCTCAATTAAAATAATTAATATAAAATATAGCTATATATATTAATGATTTAATAAATGAAAATATAAATAAGATTATGATTTGTTTTATCAGATTAGAACTAATTGGGTAGTTCTAATTAACAGACAAAATTATTCTTTTGGAAGCATTTTTTTGGGCCAATTTAATTCAAAATCCACTACATATTTTTAAAAAGTGTATGTTTATGTTGTTTAATTTACACATATTAATAATTAAAAAATAATAAACAAATATTTATTATATTTTTTTCAAAAAATTTCAACATAAAATATATTAGTATATTATAATTTATATTAAATTTATAAAAATAATATTTAGCAAATAGTGATACGCCTTCCCGATTTAACTAGGTCTAGCACTCTTCACATCTTCTATCACGCTTCTTGTCTCTGAAGATGAGTGAAGTGTTCACCCGAAACGTGGAGCACATCAATAAATAGAATACACAGTTTCCAGAAATTATCAACATCAAATTATGGACTGTGAAAATATCAATGCCAAGAAAACACTAATACTTATGTATTTGAGACATGAAATAAAAACTATAAATTATATTATTTTTAAAACCACTTAGATCCATCTCCAAAGGGATGAAATCTCTTGATATACAAACTTCTTTTAAAGTGAAAATAAATTTGATCCTTCTAAATCTTGGTAGATCAAGAGTTTCATTATCAATGAACATTATGTAGATGTAAAGATTTAACCTCCATGAAATATTTTTAGAATGTAATTATATATTAAGATTAAGATTTATTTTAAAATTAGTTGTTATTTTTATCTATAGTATTTTAACAAAATTAATTTACAAAATAAGAATCTCCAAAATAAAATAACTAGCATTTGCACCTTATGTTGCAAAGGAAACGCCGTAAGGCATAGAGTGGGGAAGAATAGCATAGAGTGGGGAAGAATAGGGACATGTGAATGGACATTGTTGAAAACAACTGTGGATGATAATGAGTTACAATTGCAATAGTTAGTTATGTGTATTCTGAAAATGGATATTTTGTAAATAATAATAGTTTGTGGAAGAATAGTGACATGTGAATGGAGATTGTTGAAAGAAAGGGTGGATGATAATGAGTTAGAGTTAAAAGTATTACTTATGTGTATTTTGAATATGGATATTTTGTAAATAATAGTAGTGTGTGGAAAAAAAGCAACATATGAATGGACATTGTTGAAAGCTAGGGTGGATGATAATGAGATATACTTGAAATGATTAGTTATGTGTATTCGAATATAGCTATTTGGTAAATAATAGTAATGTCTTGTAGAGGTTATCCATTATCCATGTTGTTTTTGTTTATGTGAAAATGTTTTTTTTTTTTTTTTTTTTTTCATATGCTACCTATTTATGGTGTTATTAGAAAATACTATTATATTGTAATGGAAGAGGTGAAAGAAACGATACGAAATTGTGAACAACATCATGGCCGTCGTTCCATATTTGGAAATGCATGAAAAATTGTTGGAGCCATGTTGATAATAATAAAAATTCCAGCATGATTTTGAAAAAATTTAGCTAATTTTTTTGAAAATGTGGATTATAGTTGTCACGTTTTAGAATTTTGAGTGCCTTATTTTTGCACAGAAAATGATAGAAATTACAGCATGATTTTGAAAAAATCCAGCTAATTTTTTTTAAAATGTCAATTACAGCAGTCAAGCTTCAATATTTTGGGTGCCCAGGCATTCATGATGGATGCTAAATCCATTTCCGCCATCCAAAAAAAATTTAAACACTCCCACAATCAAATTTCGGAATTTTCCGTCTAGACAAAATTGTGACCTCTTTAGATAAGACTGGAAAAAAATGGTCTACCTTTGTGTGGGAAACATGATTGAACATCAAAGTTTCAAACGAATGCGTACACACATAGAGGATTATTATGGAAGATTCCTTCTTCAGGGAATCGTAATATAAGCCATGAGGATATTAAATGTCCTTAAAAACTAAAGCACAGAACTTGGGAGCTTCAAGTCCCAAGAATGGAATTTGGTATTTGGTAACATTTTACAAGGGAAACATGATTGAACATCAAAGTTCCAAATGAATGCGTGCACGCATAGAGGATTATTATGGAAGATTCCTTCTTTAGGGAATAGCAATATAAGCCATGAGGATATTAAATGTCCTTAAAAACTACAGCACAAAACTTGGGAGCTTCAAGACCCAAGAATGGAATTTGGTAACATTTTTAAATGGAGTTTCCAATAAAAACTGGCGCGAATCACCCATAAGCTTTCAAGTTCATGGCCCCTAAATTTTTGCATTCTTGATAATGTTTTCTCACTGTTTCAATGTCAATTTCATGATGCTTCCAAAAAAAAATTACAATTTTTTTTTATAAGTTTTAATTTCTATCTATAAAATAGCTACTCCATCATGAAGAATAGAGATTATTGCTACTCCATCATGAAGAATAGAGAACTTGTGAGCTTCGAGACCCAGGAATGGAATTTGGTAACATTTTAAATCGAGTTTCCAATACAAGATTTCTTAATCTAATAGAATCACCTACAAGCTTTCAAGTTCGTGGGCCCTAAATTTTTGCATTCTTGATGATGTTTTCTCACTGCTTCAATGTCAATTTCATGATGCTTCAAAAAAACTATAAAACAGTTTTAAAGTGTTAGTTTTTATCTATAAATTAGCTACTTCATCATGGAGAATACACATTTGTAGGTATTATTTGGCATTTCACATCATGTTGTATTATGAGTCATTGTGCAAGTAAAGCAACATTGTGAATCTAGTGTGAGGAGGACCAAGGTGTATTTAGTAGTCACAATTGATTGAGGGATGAGGCACATCAAAGAGTCATAGATAAGAGAGATGCATTGAAGAGCATTTTGGTAGTACATCATAAGAAACCGTGTGAGGCATTTTGCCACCATTTGGTCATCTCAACATATTTTTTACTTTCTGAAACTAGCATTTCCCAGGTATGATTGTCCACTAAAGTTTGTTATGTGATTCACTGTAGTGTTGTAAGTTACGCTGCATGGTTTCTTAAATTCTTTTGTGGATTTACTAATTCCCTATATGGTCTACTAAAGCCAAAATATTATAGCTTATGACATGACGTGTGAAGTTTACTTTTCAGGCTTTAGATATAGAAAACAGTCGCTGAGTTTTGTTACTTGTTAAATGTTGAATAGTTGGGTATACTAGCATGTGAAGTTAACTTTCCAAGCTTTAGTTATAGAAAACAGTAGCTGAGTTTTGTTACTTGTAACTTGTTGAATAGTTGAGTATACAAATTTAGATGAATATATTACTGTAAGTGCTAGTATGTGGTTGGGCACATCATCATTTAGAAAGAAGAAACAAATGACACAGAAAAAAGAGTCAGCATCCGTCTTAGTTCCCAAGGTTGAAGTTCAACAAATTAGATGTGTAGCCAACTCATTGAAATAGGATTTAAGTTTGGAACTCATAATTTTAAGCCAAGTTCCCCAATTTGAAATAAGCAGCTACCTTCAACATGCACATAAATTCTATGGTGGGTTGGGCAAAATTACAAGGAAAATATGTATGTATTAAGAATAATTGATGATATAGCCGTGGGTTGTTCTCAATGGTGATAGTCAGCAACATTTCATTGTATTATTCCCATACAAGGGGAGGCCACACTTGTTGCCGAGTTAATAAAAAATTTGTTGGTATAATCACCTTACTTACAATGACAATGACCACTATTACACTAGTAGCACATCAAATCATATCTAAACACTAGTACACAAAAAGTTTATTATATCAGAGTAAATGTAACCTGCATGTCTAATTCAACTCCATTACCAGTAGTTCATTCTATCAATTTGTGATGCTTATATGACATATATTGTCTAAAATGACGCAAGCATAAAAGTTCAATGCAGTACTGCAAGCCTCCTAGTCTGGTTGAACTCATTCTGTCAATTTGTGATTCTTATATAACATATAGTCTTTAAGGAAGCAACAAAGAAAACTTTAGTACAGTCTCGTAAGCCTCCTGCTGTAGTTGACATTCCATTCATTTACATTCCAAGGAAAATTGTAAAGTTATAACTAAAATTGTAAGTTGGTTTGGATGGCCTAAGACCCGACATATCAAATCAGCAAAGGAAATTACTAAAATTCAGGTTATAAAGTCCCAAATCAGTTGGCATTGCTGCACTATGAAAATTATTGATCTTAGTGAAACCACATATTTATGATACAAAGAAAGTGTAGATACAATATGATCTTTGGATGATAAGCCTTCACCTAAAGGCTAAAGTGTCGACACATCCTTAGCCTGAGATATCTCTAAATAGAATGGACACAATAAGCTTTAGAACATGACATTCACTAAACTCGTACTTTGAAACCAATTTCAAAGTATTCTCAGTTATTAATTTGCATATCTACAAGCATACAGTGCAACAGGGTAAGTATAAACAGGGCAGGCCACAGCAGAAAAGGTCTGAAGCCGATGCAACTTCTCCTGGTTACAGAGCCTCTCTTCACTTTGTCCGCTATATGATAAGTACATCTAGAAAAGCTAGCAAATTGATCAACTGGAAATCCAGCATATCATTACATTTCATCGAAGAGCTATTTAATCCTAATCCACATCCAAAACCATTAACAACTCACAACCAGTGCAACATAAATGTCTGCCAAATCATGGGAATACATGTAAACAAAGAGAACTACTCTGCTAACCGTAGTCAGCCTATGTGATGAAACAATATCACCAAAAGTTCAAACTAAGCATGTTACCAATAAAACTGTTGGCTAAACCTATAAACAATCTTAATCATCCACTTCTACCTACCTTCTTAGTATTAGGCCTTTACCAACAGGTGTGTGATTAAGTCGTTTCTCATCTTTTATCATCTAGCAGGTTTGACAGAAAAGAAGTGCAAATTTCCTGCCTCCACTATCTAACAGATCTGCTAATTTGTTAATCATTCAAAAATTGAACATGGCCAATATATTGAAATAACACCATGAGAGCCTCGGAACTTGTGCCTCCATTTATAAGCTATCTTAACTAAGCCATTTCTTTTGGTAATCCAAATAACAAAAAAACCATTCCATTTCTTTCCTTTAAAACAGAGATTTTCATCCAACAACTTCTAGTTGCACACAGAGGCAGATTCATTGACTTTTACCATTCACGCCAGTCTTGGTATGCAAAGGTAGATTCATTGAAAACATATATTTCTTTCAGCAGAATGTAGCAGTGTGATGAATATGTTGGGAATGATTAAATGACCCGTGGTCCACTACAACAAGGAGAACATGATTCAATAACTATTCAAAGGCTCTGCATGTACAAATCTAGTACACTGTTTTCTTCTGCCCAAGTTGCATTTATGGTTTTGATTATCACAGTCTTGTTAGGCATTGAAGCCTTTTCTAGATCACTCCCTAAATCAAAGGCAGTTACAGATGAATTCAACTCTGAACTCTGTAAGAGATTGGCTCTTAATTGAACTGTAATAGCCATGGAAATTTATTTATAAAAAGTATGCCATCAACTACACAATTGATATCTACAGAAATAGAAGGCTAGAAAACAAGAATTTTAATTTATAAGATCCAATTTATATGGTTGGTCAACATGTAGAAACCCCTTGTGTCATCACGCTGTCCAAGTGGGGAATAGTAATATGATAGTGGAATCACTATTGTGAATATGCAGCGACATAATACTATGGCATGCTTATAGATCGTTGCTAGCTGAATGACTTGCAATTGGCTTTCAAGCTGTTGGTTCACCATAAGTTGGATGTACAAAATATTAGTTGGATCTGAAGAACAAATAAAGCTAGGATAAAAGGTCCAAATTTATGAAATTATTAGTTTCTTCCTTCCCCACCTTTCCATTGTTATTATTATTATTATAATACTAATAATAATATTATTATTATTACCAGATAGCTCCCTAGATGCCGTCAAACAATTAATATTTATTTTATTAGAACAAATCAAGGTATGGATAGAAAGCTAAAATTTTTGAAATTATTAGTTTCTTCCTTCACCTCTTTTTCGCTCTTAGCATTATGACACTTCCTTTCACATCCTACAGTGGATTGAACTTGCAAGAAAATTTGAGGTGAACCTTACAGGGAGGTGCTAGACTCTTCTTTCCCTGGCAATGGCAATTTTGACTACAAAGATGCCCTCTAAAAGAGCATTATGTTCTTCGAGGGGCAGCGGTCGGGTGTTCTTCCACCAAATCAGAGATTGACATGGAGGAAAGATTCAGCGTTCACAGACGGATTCGACCAGAATGTATGGATATTTTTTAAAAACATATGAATAACTGTTTTAGCCTTTCATCTCAACCCTTCAACTATTTTAGTTTTTCTTCAATGGGTACTAAATAAATCGAAAACAAGAATTATAATTTATAAGATCCAATTTACACGGTTGGTCAACATGTAGAAACCCCTTGTGTCATCGCTCTGTCCAAGTGGGGAATAATAATATGACAGTGGAATCACTATTGTGAATATGCAGAGACATACTACTATGGCATGCTTATAGATCGTTGTTGGCTGAATGACTTGCAATTGGCTTTCAAGCTGTTGGTTCACCATAAGTTGGATGTATAAAATATTAGTTGAATTTGAAGAACAAATAAAGCTAGGATAAAAGGTCCAAATTTATGAACTTATTAGTTTCTTCCTTCCCCACCTTTCCATTGTTATTATAATACTAATAATAATAATATTATTGTTACCAGATAGCTCCCTGGATGCCATCAAACAATTAATATTTATTTTATTAGAACAAATCAAGGTACAGATAAAAAGCTATAATTATTGAAATTATTAGTTTCTTCGTTCCCCTCTTTTTCGCTCTTAGCATTATGACACTTCCTTTCACATCCTACAGTGGATTGAACTTGCAAGAAAATTTGAGGTGAACCTTATACCTCTGCCTCTTCTGTTCATTTTTGTACAGAAGGAGGTATATACATCTTCAGTCCATATTTCTAGCCATTATCAACACCTAATATATGCTTTTGTATATAGGGAATTAAATTTTCATCATGTTTGAACTCAACTATTTTCCTTCCAAGGCTGGCTAAAATGGTTGTTGGGCTGAGGGCCTCCACAACAAATATTTTTATTGACAATGGCCCTTACAGAGAGTTTATTTTCAAGCATTTTCAAGTGGCTTCTGTGGATGAAGAAAGTGCAGCAGTAGTTCTAGTAAGTTGATCAGTCTATAAAAGAAATTCCCATCTGAAGCCTTGAGTAGGCTATGAGTGAGACTGTTTGCCTCTACATAAGAGTTCATTAGATAATGTGTTCTACAAACGCCCCTCACATACTCAACTGCATGACTGCCCTATTCAAGAAGCCAGCTATTCCAATAAGCATGTGAATGAAAATCACCTATACAATTTACAAATTACAACAACAACCAACCAACAAAAAAAAAATGTACTCAACAGACTAAGGCAACATACTGTTCAAGTAATAATCCTCAAAAGGGCCAATATACTGGGACTGTCCATTCAACTAGGTATTACCACCTATATTTTATCCTGATTTAAGTATATTTCCAGTAACAATTCACCAAACCGTACTCAGCCTATGTGATGAAACAATATCACCAAAAGTTCAAACTAACCATGTTACCAATAAAACTGTTGGCTAAACCTATAAGCAATCTTAATCATCCACTTCTACCTGCCTTCTTAGTATTAGGCTTTTACCAACAGGTGTGTGATTAAGTTGTTTCTCATATTTTATTAGCTACCAAGTTCGATAGAAAAGAAGTACAAATTTCCTGCCTCCACTATCTAACAGATCTGTTAATTTCTGAATCATTCAAAACTTGAACAGGGCCAATGTATTGAAATAACACCATGAGAGTCTCAGAACTTGTGCCTCCATTTATAAGCTATCTTAACTAAGCCATTTCTTATTCTTGGGACCCTTTTTCTGGAATGAACCTTCTGCTTATGGTGGGCCGATTAGGCATGTATCCGGTGTAAGGGTATTGCCCAAAATTAACTGCAGCATGAAGAGACGAGGCCACCCATATGATTGTTGTTATTTCCTTTTCAACTTCTTCCACGCTCTCCATGTTGTACCACCATGTCTCATCCTTCTTGTCTCCGTGACCAACATTTCTGATTTTGTTCCACCATGCTTGCAGCTTTGTATCAGATTTCACTTCATCATAATTCTGATAGTACAAGGACAGGTACTCCTTAACCCATGAAACTATTGCGAACCATATCTCGAATCCATCCACAGCGTAAGGGTAGTCTTCGATCATCAACTTCAGCCCGTAGGGAATTGATGAGTCCACCACTGCCATACCCCTATCAAGTTGTAGCCACATTCAGGTAAAAATGTTAATCAAAATTCAAATGGTTGACACAAAGATGAGGCTCATATTTTAATCAGTATTGATTACTGTTTAGAAAACAAAGAGCACTAATCAGCACAACATCATACCAGAGTTTGAATTCCATACAAAAAACATTACAGTAAAGAACAGAACTGGCTGAAAGAAAAAATCTGTATACAGAGAGATACAGTATAATTATAAGGAGATTGTCCATATTTATAATAAATTGGGAGAAGCCCACCATTGAAAACTAGTCGTTGGACAGTTCACCAACCAAGTAATGATAGGTCAAATGTGCACAATAATTAGATCACTGACCTAAATAAATTTTAGTCTTTAACTCCATGGTGTATGTACAACAACAATTATGATTACCTTTTCATGATATCTGTAGGTAACCCTTGTTCGTCAAGCCTCCATTGCCTGTACACTACCGAAGAAATCTCCAAGGCATACTTTCCAGTAAACACTGTTCTTTCAAGAATGCCTCCGCCATTTATAAGAATCTGGCGAGCTAGAGCATTGATGTTGATTGTGTCCCGGAAATGAGGGCTCAATAGCTTGTGAACGGGATGCATCACACTCAGTTGTCTGTTAGTAGCAATAATAAATGGTTCTGTAACTGCATGAGTCTTGAGCCTGAAAGAATCCGACCATTACAGTCTTAGTCTGGACTATATATAGAATGATATTGTAAATATCAAACAAATTCTGCAGGTATTCTATTAGTTGTGGCTATTTGGGCTTTACCAGTGACTGATAAGATGATGGTAACCAGAATCATTATAGGTCACATACGCTTTAGCCAGTTGCCATAGAGCTCCTTCTGCGCCTTCCTCTGCTGGAGTAAAAACCTTCCCAACACTTGCTCGATCTTATGAAGGGGGCAGGCTCAACTCGATTGCAACTGGCCTTAATGTGCCATCCTTCTTCAGGAAGAGAATTGAACGAGAAGCATATGTCTTGGTGATAGACAGAGCATTTATTCGATCTAGATGCCAGAATGAAGAGTCTGTTATCCCAGAGAGCCTGAAAATATCATATCCATCTATGAATACATGAATCTATAAAAGAAATTCCCATCTGAAGCCCCGAGTAGGCTATGAGTGAGACTTTTTGCCTCTACATAAGAGTTCATTAGATAATGTGTTCTACAAACCCCTCTCACATACTCAACTGCATGACTGCCCTATTCAAGAAGCCAGCTATTCCAATAAGCATGTGAATGAAAATCACCTATACAATTTACGAATTACAACAACAACCAACCAACAAAAAAAAAAAATCTACTCAGCAGACTAAGGCAACAAACTGGTCAAATAATAATCCTCAAAAGGGCCAATATACTGGGACTGTCCATTCAACTCTTTCCTCCATGCAAATTCATCATCTGCACCCATTAATCCCATTTCCAGTAAGTTCAATTATTCAGAATCTGGTAGAAATCAAGCAGAGAATAAGAAGATGCATGGACGTGTTTAGAAGAGAAATACTCACGGGCTATAACTTGAGGAAGGGGATACTTGAACAATTTTTCGCCGTCTGTTGTAAGAAACTCTTTGACAAGCTCAAACGGAATGAAATTTTTGGCAGCTTCCAGAATTGAGTTGTTGGGCAACTTTTTCCCATCGGAAAAGAGCTTCTTAATGTCTTTAAAGGAGTCGAACTCATTCATTGTTGAATCAAAAAACGATTTGAGCTCTGGTACCAAGAATTGAACAATTTCCTTGAGGGAATGCGCTAAGAAATCAGACATTTTCAGATGCCCAAAACGCTCATCTCGTGGGACACATATCGTATTGTTTATAGCATCGACACGCAAAATCCAGGCTCCGTTGTCGCTGGAGAAACTGCAACAGCAATGGATGTCGCGTCCATCATTTTCTGAACATCCGACTTCTCTTATTCTCAAAGTCTTTTCAAACTGCAACTCAGGGAAATTAAAATATGGGCGACTAATAAGCATCTAATGACTGCCATTGCCATGAGCGAGAACGGCGAGACGAAAATTCACGAACCGTTTCAGTTTCATGAACCGTTTTTTGATCAACGATCAAACTTTGTTCAATCGTCTAACACCACAAATCCACGGTGAACAATAAGACACGGCGACGGCTGGGGCAATTCATTTCAAAGGGAAACGCCTTACGGCGTAACAAGTCTAATAAAAAGCTATAAAAGGAGACCAAATGCTTTCCAATAAGATAAACATCTCAACTAATCTTTCTTTCTAAAATCACTCGACCTTTCTAAGGCAAAGGTTGGGACCTCTCGAGGATAGTTGGATTTTGTTTAGGGCAGATTATCTTGTGAGCTTAAACTCGGCCTGAGGTAAGCATTTCAAAAATTATTCTATTACATTTTTTTTTAATTGACTTGGAGTTGTTAAAGCGAAGGCATAGGCTTTATCTTATAGTTCTCGGCCCTTGTAAGAATGCTCACTTAGGTCTGTCCTTGTCTTATTCTAAGGGTTGCAATAGAGTCTGGCCATGTTGTATGCTTATATTTAGGACTGTATTTGTGTAGATATGTCTACTTACACAAATTAAACTCTGTCCAGAGACGACTTTACGTATTTCTGGGCACAAAAATCATTTAGATTTTAAAGTACTATTAAGAATGCACATAGTGATGCAAAGAAAACATAACAACAGAAGAAGGAAACAGACTGTAAATATATCAAGAACTGGAAACTTTTTGGTTAATGAAAATGTCTTACAGGCTTCATAGATTTCCTGATGCAAAAATAGTGCTAAGCAGCCAAAACTTCCATACCATTCTCCCTGGTTCTTCATTATTTTTATACATTTTTTGGGGTAACTGTTTAAATTATAAGTTTGTAACTAATTTCTAATTACTTAATAACTAAAACTGTATTTAACTAACTAATATAAAATATGTTATATTAAGTCCGAGCAAAATAAAAAATATTAACTTCGACCTAACACTATGCGTATACCTTCACTTTTGCGATGTCGGCTAGGTGCACTTGGCCCACTTGCTATGAAGCTGGGCACACAGAATCACTAAATAGATACACAGCGTCGTGGTCCCATTAACAATCAAACCCTAGGCAGTTAATTGATATTAGGATGTTGACATGTGGTAATCAAATGTGAATGTGAATGATTACTGTAGAGGAGAACGAGAACCCAGGTAGGGTTTAGGGCTTCTTTACTTCCGTTGAGCTGTGTAATTATAACAAGTGGTGGCAGAGAGATTGATATTCTTGACTCTGCATGTGTAATACTTCCACCACATAGCTCTGATGATTGGAGCTTCTTGAAGTATCTTTTACAGCTTGTGCCATAATCTGAAATACGGGCTCCAAAAGATCCAGATGTGTCAAGCCAATGAAGACTTGTAAGAGCAGACCATCCACTTTCTGTAACTTGTCCGTCCAGATTCAAAGATTTAAGCGCTGTCAATCTAGATAGCCTTTGCAAGCCAATATAAGTTTTTTGGGTGAATGACAGGTTCAAACTTTCCAAATTTTGTAAGCCTGCCAAATGCTGGAGTCCATTGCCTCCAACTTCAGAATCCGACAAATCCAAGTTCTTCAGAGAGGTAAGCCCTCTCAAACATTCCATTTCCTCGTCTCCAACTCTACAGGAATCCAACATTAAGTTCTTCAAGTATGTCAAACCCTTAAGATGCACTAGGCCAGCATGTGTAATATTTTTATAGGCCATTTCAAAATCTTTAAATTCTGAAGTCCTTCAAGCTTTTGGCATCTAGGATCAGTTATACAGCATGACTTTATGTTGAGATACGTTAAAGCAACACGGCTTCGAGAAATTTGCAGCTCATTCAAGTTTGCCAACCCTTTTGCGTCAAGAGCCCATGCACAGTGTATTCTGGAGCTATATACCCAATTGTTCCTTCAACCCTAGTCAGAAGATGGCTTGGTCTTCTCAAAAAATTTCACCAGTCCGAAATATGCTATGTTAGGTCAGAGATTTTCATCTAGAAATATGTTACCAGATCTGATATCTGTGTATAATAAGGACACGAAAATGTTGATGAAAACATGCAAAACCTCGTGTTGTGCCTGTTATTATCTGGAAACGTGCTTCCCAATTCAGAAAAATATCTCTATCCTAAATAAATGCGTGTCAAGGCTCCTGTTCGGCATATATGTATTGTGATCTCCAAACTCAGACAATTTGTGCCCCTGATGGTTGTTACTTATTTCATTATGAGACAACTCAACATATTCTGAAACAAATTTCTTCTTTTTCCTTCCCTTGTATAGATATTCAATCTCCCCTGACCATTCTTTCAAATAACTGTGTAGGAGAATGAGGAGACCCAGTATTAGCATCTTTCACCTCTTTGGTCTGTAATACAGCATAACCCGGCTTCTCAAAATTTGTGAACTTTGCATCATACAAGCCATTAGCCTTACCATTGTTTCCAGCAGAATGGTCTGTTACTTTACTTCCTTTTGAGTGAGGTAGAGTTGAGCAGGTCGATACCATTACAGTCTCAGTCTAGACTATATATAGAATGATATTGTAAATATCAAACAAATTCTGCAGGTATTCTATTAGTTGTGGCTATTTGGGTTTTACCAGTGACTGATAAGCTGATGGTAACCAGAATCATTAACGGTCACGTATGCTTTAGCCAGCTGCCATAGAGCTCCTGCGCCTTCCTCTGCTGGAGTAAACACCTTCCCAACACTTTTCCCGATCTTCTGAAGGGGGGTTGGGCTCAACTCGATTGCAACTGGCCTTAATGTGCCATCCTTCTTCAGGAAGAGAATTGAACGAGAAGCATATGTCTTGGTGATAGACAGAGCATTTATTCGATCCAGATGCGGTATCAAGGCGTCATGGTGGTCCAAAATCAAGAGTCTGTTATCCCAGAGAGGCTGAAAATATCATATCCATCTATGAATACATGAATCTCACTGCTGCTGCATATCAAAAGACAAGCCAAATTACAAGGAACAAGCATTGAGTTGGATCAATATACCTGCTCCACTGTTAGAGGGTCGAGATTATTTTCGATGTGTGAAGTAGTAATAGAACTGATCTGAGGACCAGACATCAAAGGGTCCAGTTTACTTCTCGGAGGAAAACTCTGTGAATTCAACCATTCACAACATTAAAATTATGTAAACTAAGCTTAACATTAAAATTATGTAACCTAAGCTTAATTAAAAATAGAGAGGAGACAGATGGGGACTATAGGTCTGCTGATTACTTGGAGTCTTTGTATAACAAGAGGATTGACTCCGGCCAGCATCTGGCGCGCAAATTCTTCATCTTTCCTCCATGCAAATTCGTCATTTGCACCCATTAATCCCATTTCCAGTAAGTTCAATTATTCAGAATCTGGTAGAAATCAAGCACAGAATAAGAAGATGCATGGACGTGTTTGGAAGAGAAATACTCACGGGCTATAACTTGAGTAAGGGGATACTGAACAATTTTTTGCCGATAAACTCTTTGACAAGCTCAAAGGGAATGAAATTTTTGGCAGCTTCCAGAATTGAGTTGTTGGGCAACTAATAAGCATCTAATGACCGCCATTGCCATGAGTGAGAACGGCGAGACGAAAATTCACGAAAATTCACAAACCGTTTCAGTTTCATGAACCGTTTTTAATCAAGGATCAAACTTTGTTCAATTCTCTAACACCACAAATCCACGGCAAACCATAAGACACGGTGATAGCTGGAGCAATTCATTTCAAAAGGAAACATTTCAAAGGGAAACCCCTTACGGCATAAATATAAATATATAACATATTCTTTTGTTGTATGTTTGAATTAACAATCGAGATAAACTTAAAAAAAATATCTTAACCAAGTGACATGCCAAAATGAAAACCTGACAGCTACATCGTTAGTCACGAACAATAACCCTAGATCTATCTGCTGCACAAAGTCTCTCGATCCACTGCTTGGATGATAAATAATAACAAAAAAATCACTGGTTTATTACCATATTGAACATTTTACAGATGATTCTTTGTGAATGATAAGAGCCACCTCTTACGTGACATTCATAAATGACGTCAACTGCGACAGTTTGGCGTAACTATTCACCACAGTTCCATTGTTGCGTGAGATCAAGATAACATGTGTTACTTAAAGTACATTCATCAAATTGATTTAGATAGAACATGTCATAAATTATGAAGTCAAAGGGAGCCTGTGACGACGAGACAACGACGAAGCTCGTCAACAAAGCAGGAGAACAAAAGATTCACGTAATAAATTATTTAACAATTAAATAAAAGATCAGCAAAGCTTACTATTCCTAACAGGTTGCCAAATAGCCATGAGATGCAAGAGTTCGATTACTTTAGTTAGAGTTAAAAACCAGACAAATGAAGACCATACGCCCTCCCGCACTATACATTCTGAGAATATAGAACCGAAAAATTCTCCTGCCGTTTCTGTGGAAGTGTAAGAACTGGAAGTAGATCCGTACAGCTTCTTACTGACCAATAAAAGATGAATAAAGAAATATTAAAGATCGATAATCAGAACTCGGTAAGCAGCCGATAGCTGAATCTCTGTGGATACTACAGACATTCACTATACTCGTGCTATCCCAAGCCAACAAACATAAGTTCACGCAAACATAGAAAACACAAAAGCAAGCCAGAGCTCCTTGCGAATCGAACCTCAGACGTGGGTGGGTTACGAGCTGTAGTATTCCCAAAAGCATTCTAGCACACTACACCATGTACTCAGAGCACACAAGTCTACCACGAATGCCGCTAAATCTAGCAGGATCTTGGATGACGTTGCCTGCGATGATGAATTTAGTGGTTCTCGGAAGGAAGCGCCAATTTTGAGCAGGCAGAAACTCTACCCGTTGGTTGGGACTTGGTAGGGTAGATCCACCAGTACATAATCGCCTCCACGTCAGACCGCACCAACGCCATGCTATTGTACCTGGCTGTCGTACGATACGTGCTCATCGCATGCGTTCACCTGTTTCTCATACATGCTCACTGGTTCAGTGGGTTAACCTTGTGTTTCGTATAGGTTATAGTATTCGGGTTAACCTTGTGTTTCGTATAGGTTATAGTATTTGCGGGTTGTCTTTTACACTGTGCATTTCTGTTCGGGTCTAGTTGTTGTCTGTTTGCACTGTCGGGTAGTTGTGCGTCATTGTTCTAATGGCAGTCACTACCATAATTGTCCTCGGGGATGCGGGTAGTGGTTTAGGGAGTAGTTTTGATGGTTGTGTTGGAGGTTGTTCAGTTGTGTTTGTCTATTTTGTCTTGCTTTTTCGACTGGTTTTTCTCTCCGTCTAGGGATATGGGCTCAGTATTCGTTTGCATTCCTCCCTGTGGCAGATTTCACTTGGCTTGGTGTTGGACATGGCCATTTCACGCTCCGAAGGGATTTTTCAGGGTTTTAAGTAAATTTATGAGCTTTTGGGATGAATTTCACATGTTTTCTGCAGGTTTGGGGATCTCTGACAATGTTTGATGCTATCTTATAGGTTGTTGCATTCTGAGCTATGATTTTTGGAGCATCTGAGGTTCCTGTGGCTTTCTGGCATGGAGAAAGTCGAGGAAACAATGACTGAAAGGTAAGAAACTGTCCTACAAACCTAAATACCTATGTTTTTTAACACATTTAGCTGATGTTAAACACACACATGGCAGCAACTGAATAGGAAAGATAAACAGGAGAGTGCATTTATTATTAACAAATGATATACATTTATAGTACATGGTGTGACCGTTGGATTCATATTCCAAGTGGTCTCTTGGACTCCTTTAATCTATTCGGCTTCCACACTAACCCATAGAGGATTAGGTGTCCAACATTCCCCCCCTTAATTCAAAGGGTTATGTATGAGTCCAAGAAGAGAGCTGTAATACAAAATGTGCAAAAATGCATGGCAGCACTAAGCTGAATGTGCTCTCTAAAATGTTGGTATAAAGGGCGATGGTTTAAGGATGACCACCAACACTGGAATGCTTAGTGAAATTTCCAGAACTCTTCCAAGTCTGGCATGAAGCTCAAGTCTTCTGCGAGAGGAAGTGCTCATGATGTTTTACAGAGGGAAACCTTCAACCAATAAAGGGAGGTCTCACCCCACATAAAAGGGAGAACTTCAACCTGAAAAGGGAAGTTTCAACCTGTGATGGTTTAAGGATGACCAAAAACTCTGGAATGCTTAATGCAATTCCCGGAACTTTTCCAAAATTGGCAAGAAGATGAAGTCTTCTGCTAGAGGAAGTGTCCCCAATTATATTCTTGGAACTCTTCTGAAATTGGCACGAAGCTGAAGTCTTCTGCTAGAGGAAGTGTCCCAAATTACCAACTGAAGGCATGCTCAGGGGTATCTTTGTCTCTGGCTACAACTCTGAAACTAGTGTGACAGGTTGTGGCTCAGGCTTGCTTGATGTGGCTTTGAAACTTGTAGATGATCATTATTCCCCCCCTGTCATATACAAGGTGAGATGATGGAGAAAACTCAACTACAAGACTGTTCAATACTCTAGAACAAGTTTTGACATGTGACTGGAATATCTTCTTGGCTGTTGATGCCCATTGCCAAGAAGCGATCCATCCAAGATGAATCTTTGTTCTTATAGGAGGTTTGTTTCTGAAGCATCTGTTTGAATAATGATTGGTTTTATGATAGTGCTTACATGGATGAAGATCAAAACAATGATCATTTAGATGGCCAACTCGGTCATAGTGTTGGCATTTCACAATCTGTTGTGGTTGTTGTGGAAGAGAACCAGGAACAACCGAAGGTGAACTGTCATGAGGAGCAAGTGAAGATGAACCGTCCTGAAGAAATCCAGCACTTTGAAATTGGATTGATTTGGAGTAGTCTGGAATATGAAAGGACAAGTCCTTGTCATATCCAAGACCAGTTCTGTGCTTGTTGTGGACAAGCTCTTCCCAAGGTCTGGTGATGGGCTTGGGAAGTGCAAATTGAACTTCTGCATCTGCATGTACAATTGAGCTTCATTGGGTACTAACTCTGAATGAACTTCAACAATATTGACTTGCTGCTGATGGGTGTCTGTCTCAATGTTCTGAATAAAAACAAGTTCAGAATGATGACTCTTCTGTTTTAATTCTTCTTACTGAAGCTGAGATTCTAATTGCAAAAAATCAATCTTTTGATGTGCATCTTGTAGACATATTTGAATATGAGCAAGATTGGTTTTGCTGAATTTTACTGTATCTTCAACAATGCATCTTATCAGGGTTTTGAGGAACTCTAATACTTCACCAATTAAAGCCATTTTTGTGTAAATCAACCTCAAAAAATAGTAAAACAATGAGTAACTCAACACTAAACTCCAAACTCCAATATAACTCAATCAACAACAAATAGCATATAACACATATAATGCACAAACCAACTTGCATGTACTCCCCCCCTATTGCATCATGTTTGGGCAGGCCTCTGCATTAATCGGCAGCCACCAGCACTCCCTTAATCCAATCAATTGTACTCCGCTAAGGACAAAAAGAATGTATGAATATAACTTATTGGTTCAACGCAATCAATATAAGCAACATCTGAGAATTTTAGCCACTGTCCATATGTCACCTTTCAAAAATTGCAACGCAAAGGACTGAAACACATAGATTTCAAAAAAAGGGATTCCAATAGGTGCAATGAGGGATTTTCATCATCAAAACGCCACAATAAGTATTGACACGATGCAAACCAGGCAACAATTAGTTCCTCTCTGTGCGTAGCCGAATTCATTCACTCCAGAACTTTTGGAAGCAAATGATTATGGTCAATTGCATCAACGATGGTTGCCAAAACTTGTGATTGGAATATTCAGCATGTTGCATGTTCACCAAGAATTGGCAACACCATCTTGGAAATGAACCATCAAACTTTCTTCTTCTTTTTTTCATTTTGTTTAGGCCCTTTCATCCTTTACGTAGCTTTCTTCGTTTGTTGGGACAACGGAAGCATTGAGTAGGACAGTCAAACTAGAGAACATGAAATTAAAACCATTGAGAATATATGAATATGTGATGCAATGAAATGATTGTAATGCACCTTCAGAGGCTCACCATCAATGAAACGGAAAATTTCACGACCTCAAAGTACTTGTTGTCAAAACCATGCACTATTGCATCTGGGCCAAACCAACGATTTCCATTCTAAGTGACTTCCTCCACATCGAAATTCAGATCCGAAGCGATATCTGAAAGGACTTGACCCCTAGATGCCTGAAGGTTGGAAAGTAGTAGCAATAGAGAGAAAAGATGTAACGTAACGCTTCAGATGGGGCAAAGGCAGACTAACATACACGTAGTGTTGTGAGCATGAATGAGGCGGAACGGTTCAGCAAAGATAACTGATGGAAGTGAGAGCATTGTTGTTCAGCTTGTGATGAGCCCCAATTTTGGTACAATTTGGGCTCATTTTGGCCTATTTTACTTGCTCAAACCATTCATTTTTATTTTCTTATGCATGCATTTCTTAGTTTATTCATGTTTTTTGTAGGAAGAAGGTTAGACACTTTATCTACGTGACTAATGCATTATGATCCCAGGTTTTGGCATTAAAAAGGGAACAAGAGACAACGAAAAAGGGGATAAGGAGACAATGAGGTGGCACTGCTGATTTTGTGGAGAGATGTCCACGGTCTTGGGAAATTCCTCGTGATTCCCACCAAGAACTCCGAGCTCTAATCCATCTCCCCTCCAAGCTTTAGAAGCAGCCAGCTATCCTACATGAACAGCAGTCATAAACTGTTCTACAGGAACAGTAGTTATGACTGCCCTACAGGATCCGCAGTTAGACTCTAGTTGGACAGCCGAGCTCCTAAAATCAAGGGCACTTGGAGGATCATCGTTTTTGTATAAATATGAAGGCCTTAGCCTTAGATGGTTGTTGAAACTCTCGTATTGCTATTATAATTTTGGAGCACAGTTCAGTTTTCGTTCCTTTTTGTAAGCCAATTTGGCATGACATCAGATTATGAATAAAGAAGGCAGTTTGTGATCTAGTTCCGAGTTTCTTAAGGAGACTATAGCTCTCAGGTTAGGGCCCAACCTGAGAGCCATAGATCCCCTCTGCTGTAGTGTTGTTTCCATTTCATTTCCAGCACTTTAAGTTTTTGTTTGCAACTATATTCATATTTTTGAAACAATTATGGTCATGACCAGATTTCATGGGTTTTTCCCCTTCTCCTTTACATTTTATACTAAGATTTGGTTGGTAAAATATGTTATTACTATGTTTATAAACTTAGGGGCCTTTTGCATGTTAAACCTATCCATGTGCATGGTTTATATACTTCCAAGTGTTTAGGTCAAACCCACACTCTTTAGGGACCTCATTATTCATTTTACATATGTCCTATCCTTGACATTAAACATATATTTATTGCACTCGTGTTTAGTCCTTTGTATGTGGTATATAATATTATTAGTTTAATTTTTATGGCCACATCAATATATATAACCCTACTCTGCATTTGATGTGGTAGTTCTAATGTGTTCTCCTTTGTATTCATGACATAATTTGGTTAAGCTATGACTAAGGTTCTTCCTACCTTCAAGTGGTGTAAACATGGAAATATGTGATCCTAGAATTGATGGTTGCGATGAGGGTTTAATTAATCAACAATATATGCTATTAGTGTTTCATTTTGAATGTAATGAATTTCTTTTTTTTTTGACAATTCATTTGGCACGATTTTTTCTCTGCTTTTCTCTGTTACCCATATAGTACAATATAGAAGCCGAATTGGAGAACGACCCTGGGCACACTATAACGTTTCCTAGCTTTTTTTTAGCAATGGGTTTCAGGAACTTCATATCTTGGGTACTATGTGAAATCCATCCTGGTTCAAATACGAATTTGTAACGTAGGTGAAGCTCTAAAAGATGGAGGTGGAAGATACATGTGTTTTTGGGTTTTAAAATCGAAAATGGTTTACAAAATTTTAGTTGCATCTCTAGGATCATGTACGAAGAAGAATATTACACATTTATTATATCTCAATCAATCATCTCCTAGCATTCAATTTTATTTTAAAATGGTAAATCATGAAACTTCTATTTTGAAATAGATCACAAACCTATGGGCGTAATAATTTTTCTCAAATGGTGAAATCTTTACTTTAATACAACTAAATCTCTAGGACAGTGAATGTACTACTCGCCCGTGACACACCCTCTCAATGAACCCCATCTGTTTGGGTGGGAAGCAGACACTGAATTACCTGATCTCATCCCTCCCATAATTCAATCTTTCGAGGCATCTACGCCTGTCCAATCTTTTGTGGTTTCTGTCATAGTAGCAATTTTTATCTTGATCTTGGTTCTGCTTTGGATTTTACATTGAAACGCAGTTCACAATCCCTCCGAATTCTTGGATTTGAGGAAAAATTCGTTGAACCTCTCATCTGGTTTGACAAACAACTAGGGTGGACGTTTTGAGTTAGGATTTGCGTCGTTTCCTGAACACAGATTGGTCTATTTATTGTTCAAGCAATCAAATTACGGATGCAGTTTGGGGTTGTTTGTTGTGTAAAGAGGTGTCATGTCCTTAATTGGAAATCCTGTCCTTTGTGGACCGCAAGTATTTCAACTCCCTGCATGTCAAACACCAAGACATCATTTTTCACTTGTGAAAAGATTGATACTGCCAGTGAGTGGAGTTGCTGCTTTTATATTATGTTGTTTACTTTTGGGATTCCTTTGGAAAAGAAAGGGATTCCTTTGGAACAGAAATATGCTTGGGCAAAACTTTGATTCCTCACAAGCCATTTTGCAAAGGTTGGAGCACAAAAGGATCTCATATCAAGAGCTTCATATAGCAACTAATGGATTTGCCGAGGCCAACTTGTTGGGAACAGGGAATTTTGGTTCTGTTTATAAAGGAATTTTGATTGATGGCACACTTGTTGCTGTAAAAGTTTTCCATTTGCTAAAGGACAAGGCTGAAAAGAGTTTTAAAGTGGAATGTAGCGTCTTGCAAAAGGTTCGACATCGAAATCTGGTGAAAATCATAACCTCATGTTGCAACATTGATTTCAAAGGATTAGTGTTCAAATTTATGTCTAATGGAAGCCTGGAGAAGCATTTGTATCCTAATACAAATGACAACAATGGTGAAGATGCATGTGAAATGGGACTAAAAACAAGATTGGACATTGCAATAGATGTGGTCCATGCCATTGAATATCTTCATCATGATTCATTTGTGCAGGTAGTGCATTGTGATTTAAAACCAAATAATGTGCTTATTGATGAAGACATGTCAGGGCATGTAACAGATTTTGGTATTGCAAGATTAGTTGATGAAACCTCTACTGAGTCACTTACTTCAACACTTTCTTTGAAAGGATCTATGGGCTATATTGCACCAGGTATGACATTTAGAATGTTAAATGTTTGCTTTTCATTTCTAAATGTCTCACCAACATTTTTGCATGGAACAATAGAGTAAAATTTGATGAATGTTATCTTAAATGCAGAGTATGGATTCGGTCAGCCAGTGTCTACCAAAGGAGATATTTATAGCTATGGCATTTTGTTATTGGAAATGCTTACCAGGAAACGACCAACTAATGATATGTTTTCTGGAGACCTGAACTTGCACAAGTGGGTAAATCTAGCCTTTCCAAGCAGCGTTAAGGAGGTCATTGACAACAACCTTCTTAGGGAGGTGGAAGGAGAAGAATTTGAAGAAAACAATGTATTCAATTGCATATCTTCTCTTATACAGGTTGGTTTGGTTTGTTCGAAAGATTCACCCAATGAACGACCAACTATGAGAGATGTGGTAATGGTATTGGAGAACCTTAGAAATGATTTGGGGGCAAATGCAATTGCTTCTAGGAGATTAAGGCAAAGCATATCTAATTTGCTTAGCAATACAAATGCAACAAGGAGTGATACACATGCATCAAATGCCCACAGTTCTTCCTCATTTTAGTTTGTGAAAATTACAATACCAGAAGATTTCAATATTTCCATTGTGCATGCAATGGCACTTGTTTTTTTTTTTTAAAGTTATAATCGTTGAAGTAAACTTCTATTAGTATTTATATTTATATGTCAGTGTTATCAAAATAAAAAGTACACGCTTTTGTGACATTGCAACTATACATTGGTTTATTTTATTGGCCATTCATAATGACAATGTTTTTAATTGTCTCAAATTAATTCCATTATTTATTTTTCTATAAATGAAAGGATATAATTAAAAAATAACAATCATCTATAACTTGTAAACACAATCTTTTAGATGAGTGAATTGATTTTATGAATTATATTGGATTTTAATTACACTTTTGATATTATTTTTAATTATTTGACCAATCTTTTGTTCATATTTACTATCTATTTATGATTATTATTAATGTGAAAATTAAATTCTTTAATAACACTTTATTAACCAAATGAAAAAATTATATCTTAATGTGATTTATTACTATTATCCATGATGTCAATATTCATATCTACAAAATAAGAACCTCTCTCACAAAAGGTGATATGAAACTAATTGTATTATCTTTAGAGCACAAATTAATGGATTAATATATTACATTTAACCATAACTAATTTTTTTATGTCATTAACAATAATTTAAATTTTGAATTCCCATTTAGATGTGATTTTTTAAATTTTCATGTAAATCAAATTGATGAAATATCAATAACAATTCTATTCTTTTAAATATATAATTTGATCCATTTAAATTTCAGTTATATATAATTTGTTTATATTATCAATAAAAATTCAAAAGTTAAATTCTAATCTTACATATGATTTTTTAATTTTCTTATTAATGAGATTAATGAGCCATTAATGGAACTTGATGGTGAAGTGTATACAATGCATGAATATTTAAGTATATAATTTCGATCTAAAAATCATGTTGAAAGACACGAAAATTTATGTTACAAAATTATGACTTATTATAATTTTTAACAATTTAAAACTTTTTTTAGTTATATTATAATTATATCATATATAAATTTTATATCCCCATACATTGTTGGAGACATGTCTGAGAGATTTCCCTACCCTTTCAACCCTTCTTTTCTTCAAAGGACTCTTGTTGGCCATGTAGATATTTGGCTTCTTGTAACAGGGCTTCTTATATTCTAGCGAATACTTCAATTTGATAGTTAATGTTATTGACAAGACAATGGGATATGGAAGATGTTTTATTCTATGCTCCTATTAATAAAGTAGCGAGTGATGAAAGTTAAGGCTTTATGCTAAGTTGGCCTCTCTAGCTTCAAATGGATAGAGGTTTCTTGAATATGGTATAAATATGTTATTATTTCAAAACCATAAATCACATAGATTTCATTTCACAATTTTCTAAGTGGTATGTTCATTGAATTTATCTCAAAATACCTTATTAGGATCTACTCCAAATTCAATTGGAAATTTATAGAGTCTTATGAGCTTAGATATTTCTTCCAACTCCCTATTAAGGACAATTCCAATTACTCTGGCATTTGAAAATGTTTTAGTATTTGAAATTATATTTCAACAGTCTCACTAGGGAAATTCCAAAAGGAGGGGTTTTTTATCCAAAAAAAACATTTTTCATGTCCTTCATTGGAAACCCTATCTTTTTCAAACCACAAGCATTCCAATTACCTATCTCTCAAACAACAAGAGGTCATTTTTCATTTGTGAAAGAGTATTATTGCTAATGAATGTAGTTATTTTTCTTGTACTATGTTGTCTACTTTTGGGATTCATTTGGAAAGGAAATAAGTGTATGCAAAATGTTAATTCCTTGCAACATATTGTCTAAAGGTTAGATTACAAAAGGATCTCATATGATGAGCTTCACATAGCAATTAATAGATTTGCCAAAGCCAACTTGTTAGTAATGAGGAGTTTTGGTGAATTTATAAAGGAATTTTAGCGATGACACAGTTGTGGCTACATAAGTTTTCTAGTTGCAAAAGACAAGGTTTTCAAGAGTTCTAGATTAGAACGTAGTGTTCTACAAAAGGTTCAAAATTGAAATCTGGTGAGAATCATCACTTCATGTTCCAACCTCCATTTTAAAGGATTAATGTTCCAATATATGTCTAACAAAAGCTTGGAGAAGCATTTGTAGGGATGACATTAATGGTGAAGATGTATGTGAATTGGCTTTGAAAACACAATTGGATATTGCCATAGATATGGCCCATGCGATGGAGTACTTTCATCATGATTCTTTTGTTCAAGTGGTACTTTTTTATTTGAAATCCGATAATGTGTTTTTGGATGAAGACATGATGGTCCATATAGTGGACTTTGGTATCGAAAAATTAATGAATGCAACCCCTACTAACTCACTTCAACATTTGGTTTGAAAGAATCCATGGGATAAATTGTCCCAAGTATGACATTTTAGAACATTAATTTTACTTGTTTTTCCTCATCAACAGTTTTTGTACACAGTGGTAAAGTAAAATATAATGAAGGTTGACTTCAATATGGAGTATGGATTAATTGAGATAGTGTTTACCAAAGTAGATATATATAGTTATGATTTTTTTTTCAGTGGAAATGCTTACTAGGAAGCAACCAATTTTTTTTGAGATGACATGTTTTTTTGGAGATGTAACCTTGCACAAGTGAGTGAAGCTAGTGTTTCCAAACATAGTGAAGGAAGTATTTCTCTTAAGTACTTTTAGCGAGGTGGATGTAGATGGATTTGTAGGAAATAATGTATACAATTACTTTATGTGTTATGAGTTAGTTTGATTTTATCAAAACATTAAACCAATGAATGAACAACTATGAAAGATGTGGTAACGGTATTGGAGAACGTTAGCAATGATTTGGGGGTAATATGTAGTTTCTTCTAGGAGATTGAGACAAAATTCACCTCAGATCTGCAGCCTAGGCATGCAAGAGAATTTGCACCCAAACCAAGAGAGATTCCTCCCAAAACTCGTGCTCCTTCCTACTTGCTTCGCTGCCTCAGATCCACTATATTTTTTAGAGGTATTTCTTTGATGTTGAATACACTTTGATGTGATTGGAATAGCGTCCAACTCTTCTTTATTTATACTCTCACACGTCGCTCCATCACACATTAACTTGGGCACATTCTAACCCTAAGCCAAGCTGCTCAATGTGCCAAATTAACTTACAACCACAAAAAAATTAATATCTCCACTTCTAGAGCGCCAGTTTGAGTGATTTTCGCTACCCCTTTCTCCTATAAGGGTCCTTTAACACCTCCATGTGTCAAATCACACAACCTCCTCTTGGTTTTGGCCCCATGCTGATGGGTAAAAAACTCCAAGATTGGGTTCCATGCCCACAAAGCACTTTTGTGGTACTCCAACCTCAAAACCCTGAACATTAAGGCTTTAAATATCTCCCAAGCTACCAAATCTCAACAATATGGAGTTTACTCTTTTCATGGTTATGCGCAAGATGAGCCTCTTGTAAGTTCTAGTGGACTCCTATCCAATTGCAGGTCGGTTGAGCACCAAGAGATACAATAAGCACAATAGAGAGATTCTCATGATCTGATCCATGTGGAGGTAAGCATAAGAGAAGGACAGACCCTAAACATTCACATGTTTTGTTCGAAATAGTCAAGATTACTTCTATCCATATAAGGCTCTAGATGGACTCCGTGTGGAGGTAAGCGTAAGAGAAGGAAAGGCCCTAAACATTCACAGGTTTTGTTCGAAAAAGTCAAGATTGCTTTTATCCACATAAGGCTCTGGATGGACTTGGTCTTGATGTTAATCTAAAATTAAGAAATAATACGCTTCTCAATGTATTTGCACTAGATGTATTTCAAGTAGAGCAATCCATGCAGGAAGATGTTACAATCATAACCTTCTCAATGGATTTGCACTAGATTTTTGAGTGAAACACTCCACATAGGAAGATGTTACAACCAAGGAGATCAAAACATTGTTGCAACAAACTACAGGAAATCAAGATGCATTGTAGTAAATATAACTTATTACACACCAACAAATTCCCTTTAATTATTTAAGTTAGAATTTAGACCAAAACACATTGAATTCGCATGGTGGAAGCCTGCTCTCTAGAGAGATTTTGGAATAAAAAATCAAGCAGACTTATTCTGAGAAATATTGACATGGGTTAGGTGAGATAGCTTGGGAAATTATCTGATAAGAAAGAGATTCTGTTGGGTATGAAATTTATCAGTCTTCACACTTTTCGATCTAGGAATTCAATGCATATTTTTGCAACATCACACAAGCTGGTAGTTACATACAATAGCTTTTCCAATCTGTTGAAAATGTAGCAAGCAAGGTCTTTTGCCATGTGGCTTAGCCAATGAAGACCTTGAATTGTCCTCATGAGTTAGACTTCAGTTAGGATGAGTTATTTCCACTTTATTGGAATAATCATCAAGTTAGCATTCATAGGTTTGGAGCTTCAGTTAAAGCGGAGTCTTCATCAGTTTGACTACAGAGCGAGGTGGTAGTTAGCAGTTCAGTTAGAACAAGTTAGTCTTCAATCAAGATTGAATGAAGCACGAGTTAGATCTCTAATGTTGATTGAAGAAAGCATGAGTTAACAACTCCAGTGATGATTGGAAGGAGAGAGTAACACTCTTAGTTAACTCGCTATCAAAGCTCGAGTTCTAAATTAAGTTGGGTGTCCTTGCATGGATCAAGTTCACCTATAAAGAGAGGATAAACACACACATAAATCACATTATTTTTTTCACAAAGGTTTGTGACAAGACATAGCTCAAGAGTTAGTGTGAGAGAGCCTTGATTTTGGACCGTAGGAATTGTGTCCTAAAGAATAGGAGGAATATATGCGCTAGAATTTAGAATAATTGGTTGTGCACTAGTTGTGTGGAGATGGTGTCCTTAAAAATAGGAGTTGAAGTGCGCTAGGAAATAAGAGATCAACACAAGGAATAAGGGGCTCAAGTGTGTAAGGAAGGAGGAGTAGAATTGAAGCAAGATGACAAGGTTTGCAAAGCAAGTCAAGGAGGCAGTAGAGGAAGACTTGTGTGCACGAACCGAGATCAAGAGGTGATCAAGGTAGGCGAATATCAGTTGCATTAGCAGAGAATTGTGTGAGAAGCATAATGCTTTCTCAAGATAGACAAATTGCTTGTAATAGATACAATTGCTCCATGAACAATCAATAAAATAAGTGTGTCAACTTGTGTGATGTGTTTTTACCTTTGTGTTATCAAAGCTACTTTGAAGGGCTAGTGAATGAGAGTGTGTACAGTGAAGCAAATAAAAGGGAGTTGAGATTTTCTAGATCATGGAGCAAATGTTTTAGCTAAAGACATGGAGATGTGGTTTTGACTTGCTTGGCAGCGAAATTGGCTGGGAGTTTTGGTGGATTGGTAGTGAACTTGGTGAACAACAGTTTGTTGTAGGGAAGATTACTAATCATGGACTTCCTATGACTTGCCATAGATCGTTGGGACAACTCTAGGATTTCTTTAGCATGGACGAGATTGGTATGATCGAGATTCCTTCATGTGATGAACAACATGTTGGCAGGCTAGTTTCTTCTTTGGGCAGGGATGTTGCATATCCGAGATTGGAGGGATATGCACATGTTGTGTTTAACCCAGGAGGATGAGTGCTTGCAGGACTAAATTGCAGTGATGATGGCCGTGTTCGATCGCAACTTAGACTGACCTTGTAGGACACGAGATGAGTAACATGTTACGCCAATGGAGATCTTGCTAACTCAGAGGGATTCTAACTTCAAAGGGAGCAACCCCTATGGAAGTGTTGAGATATTTAGGCTCAAATGAGATGAGGCAGAGGCACTAATGAGATAGTGTGGTTCACTCTACAGAGTATGTTGCATTGGCAGACACTAGATGGGCTAGTGTCATCGGTAATGATGATGGAGACTTCCTAGTGTTGGAAGTACCTCCCTCGCTAAGAGGGAGTGTTGAGATTGGTAGCTTGGGAGGTACTCCAAGACCTGCGCTATAGGGTTGTGGAGGAATTGGCACCACAAAGTCACTTGTGGGCTAAGAACCCAAGGGTGTGGGCTTTGCACTCGAGCTTGTGGGTGTGAAACCGTGTATGCATTTGGACACTTAAAATTATGATTATGATTGAGCCCTTTTAAATTTGGGCAATTAAAATCCAGAGGTTGCAATTCAATATTAGCCCTACAAAATCGATAGCCCACTTTTCAAAGGGCTCAATCATAATCTAAGGACATAAAGGCATTTCATTGGCTTGAACAGGTTGACCCATTAGAAATCAAGGGGTTGATGGTAATGTAAATAACTGGGCTAACAAATAATATCTAACATGAAATGAGGAAAGGCTAGATCCCAGCTGTAAAAGTAGTTTGTGGTTACCTTTATAGTTTTCTTCCTTGACCTAGGATAATTGCGATTACCCCAATTTTTTGTTTGTTGCAATACAATATTAGTCCTACGAAATCGATAGCCCATTTTTCAAAGGGCTTAATCATAATCTGAGGACATAAAGGCATTTCATTGGCTTGAACAGGTTGACCCATTTGCTAACAATTATCATATTGCTTGACATACTATTTGGAATCCTTAAACAAAGAAGGACAAAAGTATCCAAAGCGTAAGATTTTATATGCAATTCTCTTATCAGCAAAGTGACCACTACAAGGTTCATCATGGGTAGATTTTAGTATATCAAACACTTCTTCCTCTCTTACACATCTATGCATGATAAGATTTGGTCCAGTGTAAAAGAGGTCTCCTTGGATCCAAGAATATGCAGCACCTTTTAATATGATATTCAGCTTTTCACGAGCGGATAAGTGAGGTGGTGTTTTTCTGGTGACTAAATAGGTGGCTATGTCAGCAAACCATGGAGACTTTGTTGACATAGAAAAATTATGTTCGTCAGGGAAATCATCATCAACAGGAGTTACTTCACCAGGATTATTCAATCTAGAAAGATAGTCAGCTACAACATTAGATTTTCCAAGGTTTATCAACAATATTAACATTAAATTCTTGTAACAACAGTAACCACCTAGTAACTCTACCGCTAGTCAATGGTTTATTCATTAAATATTTTATCGCAGAATGATCAGTTTGCACAAAGACTTCATATCCTGTGATGTATTGTCTGAATTTATTGATAGCAAAAATTACGGCTAAAAACTCTTTCTCGGTCACTGTATAGTTCAATTCGTCGGGTGACAAATTTTTACTGATGAATTAAATAGCATACGATTGTTTGTTCTCTTCCTATCCTAAAGTTGCACCAATGGTAGTATATGAGGCATCAAAGGAAATGTGGAATGGAAGGGACCAGTGAGGACCTCTCAAAATTGGTGCCTGTACTAATTTTTCCTTTAATTTCTCAAAAGACTGTTGACAAGTTGTGGACAAGAAAAACTCACTATCCTTAGCTAACAATCGAAAAAATGGAGTAGCTATCCTAGAAAAGTTCTTAATGAACCTCCTGTAATAGCCCGCATGTCCCAGGAATCCTTTTACTTCCCTTTGTGTTTTGGGTGCAAGAAGACACAATATAACTTCTATTTTGGCTGGGTCTACCTAGATACCTTTGTCAGAAACCAAATGTCCAAGGAATACTCTTGCTTTGCACATTAATCTACACTTTTTATCACTCAAAGTAACGTGAGCCTCTTGGCAACATAAAAGAAATTTTTCTATTTTGAGGGCTTCTTAGAATGAGTTACCAAACACTAAAAATCATCCATATAGATCTCAATGCACTCGAGATCAACAAAAATAGCCAGCACGACCCTTTCAAAGGTGGTTAGGGCATTACATAGTCCAAATGGAAGCACTTGGTAAGAAAATGTACCCCATGGACATGTAAAGGGGGTTTTATCTTGATCTACGGGTGCGATCTGAATTAGGTTGTACCCACTTAAGCCATCTAAAAATGAAAAGTACTTTTTACCAGCAAGGGTATCTAGCACTTGATCAATAAAAGGAAGGGGAAAGTAATCCTTGAGAGTGGCTTTATTAAGTTTTCGATAATCAATGCAGATGGGCAATCTCCCATCCTTTTTCGAGGATATTACCAATGGGGAGACCCATTGGCTATCGAGTATAGGATATATAAAGTTAGCATACAAGATTTTTTGTAATTCTTATTTCAAAATGTCTATTAGCACAGGGTTCATGTGCCTTTGTGGTTGATGAACAAGTCGGGCTCCCTCCTGAATATAAATATGGTGAGTACAGGTTTCAGGAGGTATGCCTTTCATGTCCTCGTAACTCCATGCAAAGGCACCAATGTGATCATGCAACAAACCAACATGTTTCTCTCATTGAGATGAGTCCAGGTCTGAACTGATATGTAGGGATTTTCTTGAACTAATTTCAACGAGAGTAGTCTCAGGCTCAAGAGTGCAAGAAGATGCTACTAAGACCGGTGATGAGGAGGGTTGAGAATCCAAATTCCCTTGAAAACATGGGCTAAAGATTTGACAAAACATGTCAAAATTGGGCATTGTGTCCAGGTTATTCAAGAAATCTAGTAATTCACCCTCCTTGGTGGACGCAGTATGATAATGGATCAAAGACATAGGTTGAGTCTCCTCATCACTGTTGTCGTAATCTAACCACAAAGTGTCCTTAATCTCCTGAATAGATCTAGTAGGCAGATATAAGGTGACATTCTTCCTAGAGTCTCCATGTGAAATATACATATCACAAGAGCGACATCCAATGTAAGCATTTGTTGTGGCAATCCATGGTTGTCCCAGAATCAAGGGATGTCCACCCACAGGATTTTTTGGCTGAAGCACAATAAATTTCGTGGGGCATTCCCAAGAATCTATGGAGACAACCACATCATCCAACACACCTTCTGGCTTGATTTTTGGTCTGTCTGCAAGTTCAAGCATAGTAGGGGTAGGATGAATATGGACCAACCCAAGTTGATTCATGGTCTGCCTAGTCATGACATCGATGGACGCACCCAGGTCTATTAACACATTGGGGACAAGGATATTGCCTATCTGAACTGAAACAATTGGGTTTTTGGCATCGGTCTACTTTTCCATTTGTGCACATCCTGTCATTAACTTGGTTTCTTCACCAACAAATTGAATGGTCTGAGGTTCTATTCTCTTACCTCATGGCTTTTTGAGACAAATTTCCCTAATGATTTTCATGCAGATGGGGCTCTCTCTAATAGCCTAAAGAAAAGGGACCTTTATGCAAAGATTCCTCAACTCAGAATATAGACTAGACTCAGGGTCACTCCTCTCCATAACTATCCTCTCTGGATAGGGAGGCCAGTTTGAACAAGGTGGTAACTCTAATGGTGTGGGAATGGGCTGAATGGTGTCATTGTTTTTCGAATGGCCGGGAGTTTCCTCCTCGTTTTTCTCCTCAATGATCACCATGGGTTGTTTTTGTTTTTCTAGTTTGACTACCATTCTTGATCTCAATTGAAGCTCATGCATCCCAACCGGCAAGGTTTGTTAGATAGGATAAGGGGGTGATTCAACAGAACAGATCGATTTCACCGCCTTATTATTAGGATTTGGTACCAATTGAGCAAGCAGTTGGGGTGGTCGAGAAAGTTGTGGTAAAGGTAATGGTGGCATTAGTTGAATTTGTTGAGGTAGGGAGGAAAGGATGGTTGTGACATATGATGAGGTGCATATGTAGGAGGATATGATGACATCTGTGCAGGATAGGGCTGATGTGAATGGTTTTACCCTCTCCATCCTTGTTGCCAGGATTGAGGGGGTTTCCCATATTGATAATGGTTCCCATGCTGCCAAGGTTGAGAGTGATGAGTGTTATAATAGGAATATGGATGTGCATTATGACCAAAAAAATGTGGTGGAGATTGAGGAACCACACTTGCACTTACCTGAGGCCAATTTCTCTATGCTCCCATAGCATGTAATGGTTCAGGTTCAGAATGCTCTCCTTCAAATATAAATTTTAATCCTAGTATGGAGGGGAATTTCTCGGTGGCATGGTTTTATGCACAAATCACACATTTTAGATCAGCAAGACATTCTCTTAAAAGATGGCCTTCCCTACATTTAGGACAAAAAATAGACAAAGTCTCTTGTTCATTTACCAATTTCTATTGAATTTTTAAAGAATCTATTTGTTTTCTAATAGTATTTATTATTTCAATTTTCATATTGTCCATTTTATTCTCTAACCCAATAATCATAGCATCTGTGGATCCAAGATTACTAGTTCTACTTCGATTTTCTCTACTAGATCTAGGTTGATTCCTTGAACATTTCCTACACAAGTCACAAATTTGATCAAAAGTTTTCTGAGCAATATCCCCTTGTCCCATAAATTCAAATATGCCTAAAATCTTCATTAAGTCCACGTAGAACAATGTCCAAATAGTACTTATGTCAAATTTATGTTTTGACCTCTGGAGGATGTATAAAAATCTATTTAAGTAATCCTCCAAGGTCTCATCATCACCTTGCACAATGGTAAATATCTCGTCTTGCATTTCTCTAGTTTTGCAATATTCTTGGTATTTAGTCAAAAACACCCTCTTCATTTGGTCCCAAGAAGTTACAGTTCTCGCTCTGAGTCCCATGAACCAACGCAAGGTTGAGTCCTTAAGAGTTGCAGGGAATTACTTTAATTTTGGGCATCTAAAGAGTAGTCATAGCTTTTACATAAGATATCAAACTCAAAAAGAAAAGAATCAAGATCTTTGTGCACCTTACCATAGAAATGAGGAGAGCTGACGGTGGAATATTCTTCATTTTAGTAATTGTTTCAGGATCCACTATTTTAAATCCAAAGGTGGATTGTTCCTCAATTATCTGATTCTCTCCAGTCCCCTTAGCATTATCCTCGTGCTCTGCCATTTTTGTTCCTCTCATCAAACCACTCCCATCAAAGTGAGAAGGTTGAATATGGCTCAAATTGGTCTTTGGAGCACCACTAGTTTCCTTCTTCCCCTTCTTGGGTTGTGTCACACCTGAACTATTGTTTCCAAAGTCCAAGTGGACAGCTCCTACATGATGAGTTTGTTTCTATTTGGACTTTCTACTTGCAAAAGAAGGTCCAATATGAGAAAAAGTTTCAGATTTATCAGTGTTCCCTCGCCCCTTATTGGGCTTCGAACCTCTACCCCTTTTAGGCATTCATCTTAAACTAAAATCCAAATGACAAAACTTTTAAATTTACAAAAAAAAGAAATCTTAAATCAAATGTTGCAAATGAATAAATAAATCAACACTATGAAATCCTTCAACAATAGAAGCACATTGCAGAAAAAATAAAAGCAGACTTACCCCTACTGCAAAGGAAAGAAAACAAAAAATTTCTTACCATTCTTTAGAAATGCCTCCCCTGCAACGGAACCGAAACATTGGGTGTAGGAATTGTGTTATGAAACCAACTCACAAAAAGATAGAAAGAAAATATCAAAGCCTTAGAATTCAGCCTCTTCGAGCGGGAAACCTCATTTACATTACACAAATGAACAATTCTTGGATGATTCAAATGAAAAAATATCCTTTTTATATATAGGAGTCTAAGGGGTCACAATATAGCCAAAGCCGACCTAACAATAATAATATAAGAGAAAGAAAATAAAAATAGTGGGCTTCTATGGGGCACAATAATAACAATATGGGGACACTATGGGCACAACAATAACAATAAGGGATACAATGACAATAGTAGTGGGGGAATCACGAGTATTATGGGGGGCTAAAATGCCCCTCTCCTTCAAAAACGTGTTGTCCTCAATGCTTGAGTAGTTCTGGATGCTTCTGTATAAAATTCTCATCCTCCCATGTGGGATCTTCAATGGGTAAGTTCTTCCACTTAATGAGATACTCTGAAATTGATTGATTTCATAGCTGTCGAGTTCATGTTTCTTTTACTACTTTAGGTTCCAATATGATTTTTCCTTCCTCATCAAGTTTTAGCAATATTGTTTGAACTGGGAGCTTGTCACCTATAACCTTCTTTAAGCATGACACATGGAAAACTGGGTGCACTCGAGAAGCTGTACGAAGCTCCAATTTGTATGCCATAGTACCTATCTTTTGCAACACCTTGTATGGACCATAATACTTTGGTGATAATTTATTATCCTTCTTAGCTTGCTTGAGGGACATTTGTTTATATGGTTGTAGCCATAGGAATACACAATCACCTACATCAAAACGTCTTTCATTGCGATGTTGATATGCATGTTGTTTAATTCTATTTTGCACCAAGGTGAGGTTATCCTTTAAGGGATGGAGAACTTGTTGTTGATGCTTGATGTGATCTTCCACTGCTTGAACCTTAGAATTTTCTCTTAAATATGATTCGATGGATGGTGGATGATATCCATAAAGTGCCATAAATGGGGTCATTTTTGTTGTTGTATGGAAGGAAGTGTTATACCACCATTCAGCCAAAGGCAACCATTTGAACCATTGTGTTTGTTTATCAGATACAAAGCAACGAAGATATCCTTCCAAACATTTGTTTACTATCTCAGTTTTCCCATCAGATTAAGGATGATAATATGAGCTATGAGCTAACTAAGTACCAAGACAAGAAAATAATTATGTCTAAAATTTTCCAGTGAAAATGGGATCTTTGTTTATAATAATCTTTAGGTTTCCATGTAGCTGTTGAATTTTTTCCATAAATGCAGTAGAAACTGTACTCTCTTTAAATGGATGAGATAATGCACAAAAGTGTGCATACTTGGTAAGTCTATCAACTACCACCATGGTAACACTCTTTCCTTCAGACTTGGGTAAACCTGTGATAAAATCCATTTGAACTTCCTCCCAACATTGGCTTGGAATGGATAAAGGTTGTAATAGACCTGGGCTGTTAATTGTTTCAACTTTATTTTATTGGCAAACCAAACATTCCGCCACAAACTTTTGAATATCCTATTTAAGGCCATCCCGAAAAAAATCCTTCTTAACCCTGTGGTAAGTTTTTAGAAATCATGAGTGCCCTCCTAAGGGAGAGGTGTGCAATTCCCTAGGAATCTTTTGTTTGAGTTGGGAATTCTTACATAGGTATAATCGATCTTTGTACCATAATTAATCATTTTTCCAGCTAAATGTATCAGATGTACTGGGATTGTGTTGTAACTTTTGAATGAGTGCCCACACTTCTTCGTCATTCTTCCATTCATCCCTTTCTTCGTTTATCCAATCTTCTTGGATAATAGTAATGGCACAAAGAAATGCTTCCACATCATCATCCTTTCTTGAGAGTGCATCTGCCACAACATTTTGCTTCCCTTTTTTGTAGATGATTTCAAATTCATAACCCAACATCTTTGTGACCCATTTTCACTTCTCTTCTGAAGATAATCTTTGTTCTAAAAAGTATTTAAGACTATCATGATTTGTTTTTACCTTGAAGTGTCTTCCCATTAGGTAAGGTCACCATTTCCTAAGTGCATGTAGTATTGCCAACATTTCTTTCATAAATAGCTTTGTGTGAATACTTTCCTTTGATTGGATGACTTTCGAAAGCAATGGGTCTTTCTTCTTGCATTAAAACAACACCAATTCCATTTCCTAGGCATCACATTCCACAATAAAGGTTTTTGTAAAGTCCGGTGTAGCTAAGACTGATTCTTTGCACATTGCCTCTTTAAGATATTCAAAGGCCTTCGTTTCTTCTGGAGTCCATGAAAATGCATCTTTCTTCAATAATTTTGTTAGAGGTGCTTCTATTCTCCCATAATTCTTAACAAACTTGCGATAATACCCTGTGAACCCGAGAAATCCTCGTAGATGCTTTATGGATGTGGGGATTTTCCATTCCTTAATGGTTTCACTTTTTCTAGGGTCCACCTTAACACCTTCATGAGATACCATATGACCCAAATATTCCACCTCTTGTACTCCAAAGAAACATTTGGAGCTTTTTGCATATAATTGTTTCTCCTCTAATAGTTTTTGCACCCTGTCAACATGTTGAACATGATCCTTTCAAGACTTGTTGTAGATTAGTATATCATCAAAAAATACCAACACAAGTTTTCTAAAGAAGGGTTTGAAAATAGAATTCATCAAACCTTGAAATGTAGAAGGTGCATTGGTAAGGCCAAAAGACATGACCAAAAATTCATAATGACCCTCATGAGTTCTAAATGTTGTTTTGGAATGTCTTCAGTCTTCATTCTGATTTGATGATATCCTGAACAAAGATCCAACTTGGTGAAGTAAATTGATCCATGCAATTCATCCAGTAATTCATCAATGACAGGAATGGGAAACTTATCTTTAATAGTGAGCTTGTTGAGCTCCCTATAATCTGGACACATGTTCCATGATCCATCCTTCTTGTGCACCAATACTACTGGAGCAGAGAAAGAACTTTGACTCGATTGAATTATACCAGCCTCTAGAATTTCTGCAACCATACATTCAATTTCACTCTTTTGGGCATAGAGATATTTGTAAGGCCTGATGTTTGCAGGAACACTTCCTGGAATCAAATGAATAGCATGATCATGATCACAAATAGGTGGGAGGCCTTTGGGAGTCTCAAATACCTTGGAATGATTGTCCAAGACTTTTTGGAGATCTAGAGAAATAGATGATTTCGATGCGGGAACCTCTAGTGAACATAGCTGTGCAATTATGCCTTGTTGTTCTTTCTTTAGAATTTTTGTCATTCCGTTAGAGCTAATTATCCTTCCCGGTTTCCCTGTCATACCCCTTAATTCAACTTCCTTTCCTTTTGAAGAAAATTTCATGAAAAGTTTTTGAAACTTAAAAGATATTGTACCCAAGAATTGTAGCCATTTGACTCCTAGGACAATATCAACACCACCCATTGGAATGGAAAGCATTGGGTTATTCAATACATATTCTCCCATGGATAGCTTGATATTATGGCACTTTCCTAAGCAAGTTATGGTTCCTCCACTTGCAACCATCACTTGACACTCTGGTGCTGGATATAGGAAGAAATTCAATTCCTTGGCTATAGTACAATGAATAAAATTATGGGTACTGCCCGAATCAATCAACACTATTAACTTTTTCTTCTTGATATGCCCTTCTATTTTGATAGTTTGAGGAGTTGTAATTCCAACCAATGCATTACAAGATATGGTTGGATTCATTTCTTATTTCTCTAGGGTTTGTTTCCAGTGTATATCCTCTTCTTTTTACATTTCTTCTTCCTTTTCTTCCTCCTCTTCACAATCTATGTAAAATATTTTCTTCTCAGCACACTTATGACATTTAGTGTATTTTCTATTACAACTGTAACAAAGCCCTTTTGCTCTTTTTTCTTCCAATTGTTGTGGTGTCAACCTTGTAAGTTGTGGATGGCTAGGGGCAACAACACTTCCATCTCTATGATTGTGAGTGGTAGGCTTCATTGTTGCAATAATTTTGCTTTCCATTTTTCTTACTTACCTAAATGCCTTCTCTAATAAATCAGGTTCCCAAAGGCGAACCTCATGTTGGATGTTATCCTTTAAAGTCCTTATGTACACATCAATCATATGCTGCTCTGGAATGTCTTTTACCCTTATATTCAATTTTTGGAAGTCCTCAATGTGCTCCATCATTGAACCCTTTTGTTTGAGATTTATCAATTGGCTAAAAATTGTGTTTCTTTTTGTATCCTCATAATGTGTTATCATTTCATCCATAAAAATAGCCCAAGTGACAATTTTTTTATGAGATAAAAGCCATCGATACCATACAAACTGATTTGGTTCCAAATATAAAGTTGCAATGGATACCTTTTGTGTGTTTTGGACATTATGGAGATCAAAAAACTGCTCCATATATAGTATCCATGTTGCAGGATCCTTCTAATCAAACTTCCAAATATCGATCTTTGAAATATGGTGGTTCTTCGATCCAATTTTTAGTTTATGAAATCATGATTAAAATTTATTTTGTTCTCATCATCTATTTCCTTTACTACCCTTTCACCATTAGTGTGCATTTCTTGTAGAAGTTTTGTCAAATCTTCCATCTTAGCTTCCACGCCTTTTTTTAAATCATTCATCTTAACTTCCATGCCATCCATCTTAGCTTCCACGTCATCCATCTTAGCTTCTATGGCTTTCTTTAAACAATCCATCTTAGCTTCTGTTATCACTTAGAATTTTCTCAAGGTTAAAGAAAGAAAATTCTAAGGTAACCACAGACCAATCTTTGACTTAGGTTCTAGTCGACCTAAGTCCAGAGAGGGCTCTCTCTTTATAATTTAACATTGTTTTGGGTGGAATTTTAGGCTAGTCCTTAGTGCTCATAAGGTTTTGATTTTGGTTGGGTGGTGGGATTCTAAGAACAGATGGATAAAACAAGGCCTTCAAGCCATTGGGATATGGAGTCAACCAATGGATGGCTTCACTGGATCAGATCAATCACTAAAGGAGGAGTTCATAGGGCAGGCTAGCAAAGAAAAAGGCAAATCTACAGGTTTAGATAGGTGAGGTAGTCATAACCAGGGTGAAACGACAATTAAGAATCCTTAGACAAGATCAAGATGAAGAGTAGGAGGAGATCAGTAGCAAAGGGAAATTAAGAATCCTTTACTATGGACCTAAGGGGGTAAACTACGAAATTAAGGGAGCAATTAAGAATTCCCAAACTAAGATAGTTTAGTAGAAAACATTGAGAATGTAAACAGTCAACACAGAGAGCTTTTAAAGCTAATTCTGAAATATCATTCCTAGTTTACCATTCAGATTTCATAGAAACACTTGTGATTATTTATAAACATGAAGAGAAAGCAATAACAAACATGAGAGATAATACTTATTTGATTTCTATGGTGCACAAGAATCTTGTGAAATGTCTTTACTTTATTCCTTGATCCAGCAAGCCAATTCAATCTTAATACAATAGCTCCTTAACTTGAGAAGAAAATGTCTAAAGAAATGTATTTGAATCCACCCCAAATACTTCAAACTAAGAAGTATTTATACAAATTCTAAACTGAAATATCTTGAAAAAATATCAAGATTGGTTTTGCAAATATCTCAAATTGCTTTACATTAATAGAACCTAAATAAAGGACACTCAAAAATAATGAATCTATTTGGCACTATATTTATTGATTGAGGGTGACTAAGAAGAGAAATTTTAATTTGATAGCAATTCTTAATTGATGATGAGGCTTCCAAGTCACTAACTGCCTCCTTCCTTTGTGCATTCTGCCCTAGAAATTATGCAAAATTGGGGTCCAGTGATACCTTTGTATATCTCAATCCGAGATATATATGTAAAACATGAAAGAGGTTATTGTAGATAAGAATGTTTTTGAGATAAACCTCTCTCATTTTCCCAAAATTCTGCTCCAGTTGTTCACAATATTCTCTGCAAACGTATGTCTAAAACAGAACTATACATAGTCCAAAACATAGGATGTGAAGACATTCACTTATATCCCTTTTGGTAATACCTGTGTAAAACGTGAAATAGGTTTTTTTAGATTGGCCTTTTAGGAACAACAACCTCCTCTAGTTTCGCAAAATACATCTTGGATTTTCCATAATATTTTCTGTAAAACTATGACTTAAACAGGGAATTTCTTAATAATGTACCATTTCTGCTCTGATTTTATCTTTTAACCTTAAATTTCTTTTAACTGTTTTTTCACTTTTACTTTGGATCAACTTCATTGTTGCTGGTGAAAGTGTTTTCATCTCTATTTAACCTTTACTACCTCCATGTTTATTTTTACTGTTTACTTTTACCTTTTACTTTTACCGCTTTGTTTTTTCATCTATCTTCAATTTGACATGAATTTGTATGCTTTATAACTATCTTCCCTGTTGTTTGTCTTCATGATAGCTACTTTACTTGACTTGGTCTTCAATCTGATACACTTTAACCCTGATACACTTTGACTATGATGACTTGTCACCATTCCCACTATGTTTTTACCTTCCACTATATATTTTTTACTATTTACTATGTATTTCGTTAGTAAATTCTTTTATTTTTGTGTATATCAGTATCAGGTAGTGGATATAAGTTAAGTCCATGCATATTTTGTTCACTTGTCTTGTAACTGTATTCTTCGTCTGGTTGCTCTATTTTGACTGTCAATGCTCTGTGTAGTTGTCTTCTTCCTTGTTTCCTTGTATAATTGTGTTCATCCTCTGAGCACAAGTTCTGAATGAGGTTTTCTGTTGATTCTTGGAATAAACCAGTTCTGTGACTAGTATCAGAATTGTTTATCCAAGCTCTGATCTTAGTTTGATACCTTGGAAAAATTCAATATTGTTTAAGAGAACACAAATCTTCATGAAGGGTGCGTGATGGCTCGCTGGCACAGGGATGACTGGGAAAGGGGTCGCAATAGAGTTTTGGGCGGAAAACAAATGGTGAAATCATGTTGCAGAGATTTAGGGAGGCGCTAGAGGGTTTCATAGGTTTACATAGTTAGCGAGTGAAAATCATGAAAACACAGGTTTTCACGTTATAAGGTTTAATGGGCAGAATTTCGAAACATGGCGCAAAAGTCAATTAAATGAATGGATGGCGGTTTATCGAAATGGCGGGGAAGAGGTATTGAAGGGCCATTGCACCGCTTATGAGGCATGGGCAGTTTTGAGGGAAGGCCGCCCGATTCCACTCATCGGGCGCCACATAGCACCGGGGGCCTAAGGGAAAACAACCATATCGGGCGGGTAAAGGTCAGACATCGAAGGCTGCCTGATATGATCATCCACCATTGGATCAAACGAAGTCGATCGTATGGTGATCGAGGTGGAGCTTTGACATGAAGTTTAATGAAGGGGCTCGACAAAGGTTTAAGAGCGGCAGGATTAAGTTAATCAATAGATTATGGTAGATTAAGGATGTCAGGGGTGATTTTATTGGCGAGGTTTATTATTAATTAACCGCAGACCGGTTAATTAATCTTTTTATTTGGGTAGGGGTTTTGTAAAGTTTATATTTCAAACCTTTTGGGGGCGGGGTATTAATAAAATGGTTTTTTCTATATAACTATACAGTAAGGGTTACTCACTTTAGAGAATTAATAATTATAAAGTTAGAAATTAATATGGAAATGAAAGTGCTAAAGTATAATGTATCTGCTTTATTTGATTTTTGTAAACACATTATACTTAGGCTTGAAGTGTTTTTCTGGGTTTTTGAGAAAAAAGGGGTCTTTTCATGGGGGGTGATCACTTTTTCTAGGATAACAAGGTCTTATCCTTAGAGAAAGGGGTTTATTAGGGGAAAATGACTTTTCCTTAGGGAAATGATGTTTTTACTTAGGAAAAGGGATTTGTTGGGGAATATGAGTGAATTGAAGGGGGTGAATGTTCATGAGGGGACTTTTAGTACTTAGGACCTCTAAGTCATTGGGCTAAGGGTCTAGTCCCTCCAGAAGTCAGAGAAATGCTCCGAGCCCCTTTGACTTAAGATTTTAAGTACTTAAGACTTTTCTTGGAAATTAGTTAAGTGAAAAATGTAATGAGTGAGGGAGGTTAATCAATTTGACTTTGTGAACTTTAATACATGCTGGATTTTCATCCATACTTAGAACTTTGATGATGAAGGTGAATAAAATGCTCTTATCTAACAATCATCACAATTCTGCAACCATTCTTCTACTTACCCACCTACTCATCCTACCATTTTTTCTTCTCTTTATTAGGGTGCACTTAAGCTGGAAAACCCTTATGATACAATTTTCTTTTCCTTTACAATAGTAATCTAACTAAGTCTAACCTTATTATATCCAGGGGCTCAGATTAAATAGTTGAGCTCCTTTTATTTACTCTACCTAATCTAATTATCTACCAAGATTACACTGTTTGGTCAGATTTTCATTCTCTATCTATAAACATTAAATTGAAAGCATGAAATAACCAAGGTTAAACATTTTGACTATCATGGATTGTGGCATAAAGTACAAGTTGCACATAATCTTTTAATCTGCATTCAAGGTAACTAGAAGTGGCATTTTGACTTGCTCACTTTCATGGTATTTTCCTCTCTTAGGGTTCATATTTTTCAATTATTCTTTAAGGACATACCCTCTTTACATTTTTTAATTTTTTGAATATGGAAAAAAATTGCAGAAAGCAAAGGTATGTACATATTACACGGTTTAATCTCAATCATTCAAAAATTATGACTCCTATTGGTATAGGAACCTAATAGCTTCCACGCCATACATCTTAGCTTCTACATCTTTCTTTAAACCGTCCATCTTAGCTTCTGTTACTTTTCGTGCAAGTAAAATTTTTTGCACTTGGTCTTGTAATTTTGATATATCATGTTGCATTTCTTCCTCTTCTTCATGAGTCATGCTAGAGCTTCCAGATTACTTACTAGGTGTTTCCATTTTCTTTCTTCGGGGCATCAATTACTGATAATAAAGCTTCACTATTCCCTTTGAATTCCTTCAAACTAATTTTTCAAACCCAACTTATGCAAAAATTTAAAAAAAACTACACACCTTTTTCACTTTGTAGGAGCTTGATATTGAAACGACTGTAACTTTGTAATTTTGAATCTCCAAGTTCTAAAATTGCAACCTATAGTATCACTTTGTTCCCTCTTTCGAATGCCACCAGTTTTATTGAAATTGGATTCTCCAAGAAAGAGTTATGCGCCACCTCCTAGGATGGCCTTCTTATATACTTTTTCAGTAGAGCGAACTTGTAGGAAGAGTCACGTGTTACTATTTCGACCTTAGGTTTTAAAAATTATACCCAAACAAAATATAGTCCATCCTATTTCTGTAACTTCTTACTAAATTTCAAACTGATGCTCAGAGAGAAAGTTATGATGATTTTACCAATGTCACATGTTTAGGATGTAATTCGAGAGTCTGCAAAAACCCTAACTTCCTTAGATCATATATCTGAAAATATAGCAAGCCAAGATCTAAAATTCGGACCAGAGGTTCATAGAGATTTTCTCGCAAATGGGATTTTTGTTTTGCTTCTAAAACTTCGTAGAAAAAGAGTTATAGTGAAACTTCCACGATGAACTGTTTAAGATGAAATTATGGATCCTGCAAAAACCCTAACTTCCTTAGATCATATCTCCGACAATATAGTGACACAAGATTTGAAATTTGGACCCAAGGTTCAACATGATATCATCTCAAATGGTTGTTTTTTGTTAGCATCGAGCCTGCAAAAAAATAAAAAATTGCCACAATGACCTGTTTGGAGCAGCAAAACCCTAAAACCCAAAGCTCTGATACCAAATGTTATGAAACCAACTTACAAAAAGATAGAAAAGAAAGATCAAAGCCTTAGAATTCAGCCTCTTCGAGGGGGAAACCTCCTTTACATTACAAAAATGAACAATTCTTGGATGATTCAAATGAAAAAACTTCCTTTCTATATATAGGAGTCTAAGGGGTCATAATATAGCCAAAGCCGACCTAACAATAATAATATAAGGGCACAACAATAATAATAAGGGATACAATGACAATAGTAATGGGGGAATCACTAGTATTATAGGGACCTAACAAATTGCAGTTAAGAAGACTTATTTCAACACTTAATTTGTCAACCCAAGGTTTCGTATACTTCGAGGCGTAGCACAGGAAATGCCAAGAAATGATATGAACCTTCTCTAATTTCATTCCTACTTCTTTTATTACAAATTTCAGAATCGAAAGGATAGATCACACGACAATGAATACCAAGAAAAATCTAGTGCTGAATGAAAAGAATGTGCTTTGCAAAATTCAAATAAAGGAAACTCTCAATTAATCAGGAACAATCTAAATCGATAAAATAACTATTTGAGATTCTCTTCATTATGGTTGTAAGACAGAGGAATGATCCAACTAATCAGGATGTCTGTCTTCCTTAAGATTTCCCTTCTTATACCAAGTTGTCATTCCTGTACCGCAACAAGGTTCCTATACTAGAGCATTCTTCCTGTACTAGAGTGAAGCATTCTTCCTGTACTAGACAACTTGGAGCCAGTTAACTAAGGTCACATTGCTCGTTTCACTCTAGTTAGAACACTAAATTTGAGTTAGTGAGATTGGAGTCCAGTTTGCATGTGTTGATTGCTAAATTATAGCAATCTAGTCCAGTTATTTTTAGTTGTACTCAGTTAAACTAGTTCTTACAGTTATTAGAGCGAGTTGGAGATCAATTGTGAAGTGGGATAATTGTCTAACTCATGAATCATCCAGTTAACTAGTCAATCAACCAAAAAATAGCTCATGCATGCAAGGAATTCAAATTTCTTGATTATGGTGTAGATTCCAAGGTAGTGTACAATTAATTATATACTAGATTGAGTGTATAGTTTAGAGTATTGGTCAGGTGATCAATCCTCAGGAATTGCGCTCGATTATAGGAGTAAGTGCAGGCAGTGGGAGTGCAGGTAGAGAAAGTGTAGACAACGTGATTTCAGGTAGTGCGAATACATGAAGAATGAGTGCACGCAGAGTGAGAACAAGTTCACTCTTGTCGTTTATCCTAAGAGCAAGAGATATGAATTGTAATTGTTTCTCAATTCACTTGATTAATGCAAAATGAGCTTAAGGGGCTTTTAACAATTTCTTTCCCTTAGAACCATTTGTGTACCTATGTATTTGTTGATGTTTTTTTGTGCATGTTGTTCTAAATTGTGAATTACTTTCCCAAGAGCAATATAGTAGAATTGTGTCTCTTGATTTAGATTTAATTTCTTGAGCAGTTGCATTTCTATCACCAAAATTTCTACATGATATTAAAGCCCTGAAATCACATTAGAACCAGTCCTTGAATTCCTCATGTATATTGATCATTGAATAATTAATGAGTCGTTAGGAAGCAGAGTTATGGAACCCTAGTTAAGGGCAAATCTAGAAGACCCTATGTGTAGACTTCTTAATGGAGCTAGAGGGCAGCTAGTGGGCAGATCAATGAGTCAATGTTTAGTGACACAAAAACTACCTATGATCATTTATATTAGTAGATTGAGGAGCAGAGATAATTCCCACAGGGAGATCAAGACTCAGAGGGAGTCTAGTTTGAGAGGGAGCATCCCTATGGAAGTTAGTACTTCAGGATATGGGGATATCAGACACTTTATTACAGTAGTTGTACCAACAGTGCAAAAGCATCAACAAATCAGTAGTAGCAACATATGAGTAGATCATATTTCACCATGCATGTGGCTATACCTCCAAGAGTGAGGTATGGTGATGTATATCCTTAGTCTTAGAGTTCCAAAAATTTGGGTAGGGTCCATTGAGGTGTTCTCCTCATGGATCATTACATTGCTATAGAGGCTCACAATATTCAATAGCAGGAGGATTAGTTTCATTCATATACCGAGGAGTGCATAGAAGTGTTGACAACAGAGCGGTAGGCTCAGTAGTAGAGTTAGCAACAACATAATTTTCCCAATAGACAGTTACCGTGACACAGTTGATTCAGTGTTTTTTTGGATGATTCCTAGTTGTAGGTGTTACACTAGTAACAACAACAGTGAGAGGTGATGCTATAGTACATTCCATAGGTGATGGAAAGGGGTGGTGGAAAATCCATTTCTTACTAAGAGGGAGTGTTGAGAAGTGTATCAAGAAAGGCTCAATTTGACTTTAGCCTTAGTCAAATTAAGAAAATGTGAATTCCCACATCATAAGAAAACTTGGAGGAAGTCAACTGAGGTGACATGGCTCTTGTCACTCAGTTAGAACACTAAATTTGAGTTAGTGGGCTTGGAGTCAGTTTGTATGTGTTGATTTCTAAATTATAGCAATCTAGTCCAGTTATCTTCATTTGTACTTAGTTCAACTAGTTCCAAAAGTGATCAATTGTGCAGTAGGACAATAGCCTAACTCAGATATCATCGAGTTAACTGATCAATCAACCAAAAAATAGCTCATGCATGTAAGGAATTCGAATTGCTCAGCTATGGTGTAGATTCCAAGGCAATGTACAATTAATTATGTACTAGATTGAGTGTGCATTTTAGATTATTGGTCAGGTGATCAATCCTCAGGAATTGCGTAAGGAAATATGAGCGAGTGCAGGCAGTGTGAGTCTAGCAAGAGTGAGTGCATGCAGCGCGAGTGCACATAGAGTGAGAATAAGTTTACTCTTGGAGTTTTCCCTCTCAGCGAGAGATCACAATTGTAATTGTTCTCAATTCACTTGATTAATGAAAAATGGGCTTAAGGGTTTTTTAGCAATTTATTTCCCCTAGAAACATCTGTGTACTTGTTTGTTTGATGATGCATGTTGTTCTAAATTGTGAATTACTTTCCGCAAAGTAGTAGAGTAGAATTATGTATCTTGATTTAGATTTAATTTCTTGAGTAGTTACAATTCTATCACTAAAATTTTTGAATGGTACTAGAGCCCTGAAATCACATTAGAACTATTCCTTGAAGTTCTCATGTACAGTGATCATTGAAGAACTAATGAGCTATTAGGAGGCAAAGTTATGGAGCCCTAGTTCAGGGTAGATCTAGAAGACCCTATGTACAAACTTATTAATGGAGCTAAAAGGTTGTTAGTGGGAAGATCATTGAGCCAATATTTAGGGACAAAAAAAGGACATGTAACCATTGATATTGGCATATTGAGGAGTAGAGATATTTCCCAGAGGGAAATCGAGACTCAGAGGGAGTCAAGTTTTACAGTGAGAATCCCTATGGAAGTTAGGACTTCAGGATATAGGGAGATCAAAATCATTATTTTAGTAGTTGTAACAACAATGCATAATAAAAAATAGAGCAACAATAGAAACAATATCAGTAGATCATATTTAACCATCCATGCAACTATATCTCCAAGAGTGAGTTGGGGCGATGTAGAACCTTAGTCTCAGAGTTGTACAAATTTGGGAAAGGTCCATTAAGGTGTTCTCCTCATGGATCATTACCTTGCTACAAGGGCCCACATTATTCAGCAGCAAGAGGATCAATGTCGGTCAGATACTGAGGAGTGCAGATAAATTTTGACGACAGAGAAGGAGGCTCAATAGTAGAGTCAACAACAACACAATCTTCCTAGTAGATAGTTTCAGAGACACTATTGATTCAATGTTCTTTTTGGATGCTTCTTAGTTTTAGTTGTTGCATTAGCAGCAACAAAAGTGAGAGGTAGTGCTATAGTACATTCCACAGGTGTTGGATAGGGGTGGTGGAAAATTCCTTTCTTGCTAAGAGGGAGTGTTGAGAAGTGTAGAAAGAAAGGCTCAATTTGAGTTTAGCCTTAGTCAAATTGAGAAAAATTGAATTTCCACATTAGCAAACAACTTGGAGGAAGTTCACTGAGGTGGCATGGCTCTTATTACTCAATTAGAACACTAAATTTGAGTTGGTGGGCTTGGAATTTAGCTTTGATGTGTTGATTGCTAAATTATAACAATCTAGTCAATTTATTTTCAGTTGTACTCAGTTAAACTAGTTCTAATAGTTATTAGAGCGAACAACAACGCAGAATAAAAAATAGAGCAACAATAGAAAGAATATCAATAGATCATATTTCACCATCCATGCAACTATATCTCCAAGAGTGAGTTGTGGCGATGTAGATCCTTAGTCCCAGAGTTGTACAAATTTGGGGAAGATCCATTAAGGTGTTCTCCTCATGGATCATTACCTTGCTACAAGGGCCCACATTATTGAATAGCAGGAGGATCAATGTTGGTCAGATATTGAGGAGTGCAAATAAATTTTGATAACAGAGAAGGAGGCTCAATAGTAGAGTCAACAACAACATAATCTTCCTAGTAGACAATTGCAGAGACACTGTTGATTCAATGTTCTTTTTGGATGCTTCTTAGTTTTAGTTGTTGCAGTAGCAGCAACAAAAGTGAGAGGTAGTGCTATAGTACATTCCACAGGTGTTGGATAGGGGTGGTGGAAAATTCCTTTCTTACTAAGAGGGAGTGTTGAGAAGTGTAGAAAGAAAGGTTCAATTTGAGTTTAGCCTTAGTCAAATTGAGAAAAATTGAATTTCCACATTAGCAAACAACTTGGAGGAAGTTCACTCAGGTGACATGGCTCTTGTTACTCAGTTAGAACACCAAATTTGAGTTGGTGGGCTTGGAATTTAGCTTGGATGTGTTGATTTCTAAATTATAACAATCTAGTCGAGTTATTTTCAGTTGTACTCAGTTAAACTAGTTCTAATAGTTATTAGAGCCAATTGGAGATCAGTTGTGCTGTGAGACAATAGTCTAACTCAAAGATCATCCAGTTAGCTGATCAATCAACCAACCATAAAATAGATCATGCATGTAAGAATTAGAATTGATCAGTTTTGGTGTAGATTCCAAGTCAGTGTACAATTAATTATATACTAGATTGAGTGTACAATTTAGAGTATTGGTCAGGTGATAAATCCTAAATAATTGCACAATGAAATAGGAGCGAGTGCAGGTAGTGCGATTGTAGGCAGAGAGAGTGCAGGCAGCGTGAGTGCAGGCAATGCAAGTGTGGGCAACATGAGTGCAGGCAGAGTGAGAATTCGTTTACTCTTGCAGTTTGTCCTCAGAGCAAGAGATCATAATCGTAATTGTTTCTTAATTCACTAGATTAATGAAAAATGGGCTTAACGGGTTTTTAGCAATTGGTTTCCCCTAGAAACATATGTGTACCTGTGTACTTGATGATGCATGTTTGTGCATGTTGTTCTAAATTATGAATCACTTTTCGCAGAGCAGTAGAGTAGAATTCTGTCTCTTGATTTAGATTTAATTTCTTGGGTAGTTGTAATCCCATCACCAAAATTTCTGCACTTAAATAATATAATTCAATGTTGAATCCTCAATGCATATGAGATCTCTTTTACTAATATCAACAGCTTCAAGAAAGAAATATAAAATTGTTCAATATGTTCAACCGAAAACTATAAAATTCTTCAATACTCAATAAGATAATCATGCTTGTTTGCATAAGATATTAACATAATACTACATACAAGAACAATTAATTACTCATGTTACTTATACAATCGTTTATTGAGTGCAAAGTAATTATTATCTTGATGCTTGAATCATCAATGCATATGGGAGCTATTTTATTAATATCAACACTCTCAAGAAAAAATATCAAATTGTTCGATACATTCAAGTGAAGAACATAAAATGCTTCAATACTCAATAAGATAATCATGCTTGTTTGCACGAGAAAATAACCTAATATTACATATGAGAAAAATTAATTACTCATGTTACTTATACAATCACTTGTTGGGTGCAAAGTAATTGTTATCTTGGTGCTTGAAAGCTAATGTATTACCCAAAGAATATTCTCCGCAGAAAATGTAAACATGCATAAGTTGGAAAGTATCAAAAAGGTTCTTCAACGAGAAGTGTTTGCTAGCTCATTTGACGTTACTCACTGAAATTGAATCTCACTTCTGGATAAAATGCTACCATTACTATTTTTATGGTGCATCATATGTGGATGCAAAAACGCTACAATGAAAATATTCTTCAATTAAGAACTTTTTCATGGTGGCATTTGTGCATTGAAATGAGATGGACGCTAGTTCAATTGGTGTGAATGAGCGAAATTGGAATTCGCGACCAACTTGGCTAGACACATAACCACAATATGTATTATGCAAAGTGACATTTTTAGTGCCTACCACTTACTTTAAATATTGCCAAATTAAAGTAAAAACAATAAAAATTTGTTGATGGATAGATGGATAAACTATAAATGGCACCACCATTTTTGTAACGTTTTAAATTTTCAACGAATTGTATTTGCCAAAGTGAAAAGTTAGTAAAAAATAAGTTGGAAATGTCCATTTTTTGCAATAATCAATACTTAGCGGGTGATTTGATGCACCAAATAAGACACTAACCCCAATGGAAAAAGAAAATAGTGCAACTATAGTAATGATAAAAAACAAATGAAATTCACAACATCTCATCACAATTTACAACATGCTGCCCCATACAATTTCCAACATAAACAATATGATTTCCAGCTAAAAGCACATGCAAAAGATAAAAAATATTTGAAGAAATAGATGGTTGGAATTTCTACAGTTAAAAGCCTCCTATACCATACAATTTCCAGCTACTAAAACACATTTTCTAGTTGAAAAAATATGCATAATTTCACCAATGTATAATGAAGAAGATCGCTAGAAAAATATGCAATCAACCCATGGTTGTCCCTTGAAATTTGCCATCTTTCAAATGAGAGCTACACTTTTCTATGAAATAAACTACTTTGAAGACAAATAACTATACAAATAATTATTATGTAAAATAATAATAATACTTATATTAATACCCAATACATAGGGGTAGCTTGCATAATATTAAGAGGAGAGCTTGTTGAGGTTGACTTGTGCAGTATAAAATGATATCAAATTGATCTCTAATGCACAAGGATATCAGAGTGATTTGTAATGCATAATGTCCCGATGAGACAATTTCTGCAGTAATTTACTACTTCACAATTTTGCAACTATAGATGGGGAGACATTTCCGTTGAAATATAAATAACCACACGAGGACACTACTAAATCCTCGTCATTAGAGATGAAAATATGAATATATTAAAAATTTTACATCCAATCCATAGATATAAATAAAAATATGAATATATTAAATATTTAGTTCTAAATAAAAATGAAAATTTTCGCCTGTATCAGTTATAACAACTATAATAACTATTTTGATTAATAATAACACAATAATAATAGGAATCAGATTGCCAATTTCAACTTCACAAATTGTCATTTTCCAAATCTTTGATATTTGAGTGTAGACAATAATGACAAAAGGTCTTTAAGCTTTAAGTAGAATTAAGAATGAGATGTATATATATATAAGACAATCAGAAAATATTACACTCAAATTATCTTTTAACTTTATTAATTCTCATTTTTAGAATTAATTTTTAGTAATTTAATTATATTCATTGAAATGAAAGTTTTATTGTATAATTGTCAATACTTATAGGGAAAAACATTATAGAAAAGTGAGGGAAAGATAAAGTCAAATTAAAAAGTAAATAAAATAACAATAAAAAAATTATTGATTGTTTTAATTTTTTTTCTCTTTAAAATTTGTGAGGAAACTATAATTCATTGGAATAGTAAAAAAATGAAAATAATTAAAGGGAATATTATTATAAAAATATAATGTTATAAACATGTAATAAACCTCAATCCCAATACCTACAATAATAATGCTCCCCATAATATAAAATAACAAAATTAAATT